>DWKW01001478.1:0-12617 GCA_018250115.1 Doberes anticus | reverse complement strand
AAAAAACTGAAAAACACGCTTTTAAATAATATCGAACTAAAAAGTTAAAAATAATTTTCAAAATAAGTTTAAAACAATATTGAACGAAAAATACTAGTATTATTGTGAAAAAGGGTCGGGCGCTTTTTGCCATATTTTTCGTATATCCAGTGCTCGACGCTTTTTTTCAAAATAATACTAGTATTTTTCGTTCATTATTGTTTTAAACTTATTTTGCAAAATTGTTATTAACTTTTTAGTTCGATATTATTTAAAAGCGTGTTTTTTAGTTTTTTCAAACTTTATTTATTTTTCACTTTTTAGTTTCATATGCTATAAAAGCGTGTTTTTTAGTTTTTTAGACGCTAATGTTAAAATGTTTGTTTTCTTTGTAAAATAGTATACTGACAAAAATGTACTAGCATGAATGAATTCTGGCAATGGAGGTGAAATTTGAACAGATGTAAGTTTTTAGACGTATCAGTTGACCCCTATTAGTACATCTAGCACCCGTAGTGATTAAAACTAATTCACTATAAGCTAATATCACATCAGTCACAACTCACTTCGAACCACACGGCAATGATAATTTCCGATACTTTAGACCAGGAATTCCCAAACGATTTTGGGCAAGAGGCATTTCCAAAATGAACTGATGCCTCAGACCTCATAGCCGAATTACTTTAAAAACTTAACATAAATGGTACGACTTTTAGAACTTAACTTAAACGATAACTTAAACGGTCCCTACTAAAATATCACTATTTCTTATAACAAGTTGGTACGCGTAACACAAATTATACAGTACTCGTGTTAATTAATAGAGGTCGATTTTTAGACCTCATCGATCCCCAAAATCAGTTTTCGTTTACGTCGACCCCTGGGAAACCGATTTTAACATCAAGGGTTATCGAACACTTTGGGAATCCCTGCTTTAGACCTTTAGGGTTAGTTGATTATTATTTTAAATCACTTCTGAATGGGGCTGACTGGACGAGCTTATTTTCATTGCATTCATTTTGCGGTCTGCCGTTCGGAGGGTCCTGGGTTCGATTCCCAGAGGGGCAGAAATTTGAATTATGAATTTAGATTTCTGTACCCGGTCTGGGTGTATGTGTGCTTGTTTCTGTGTGTGTCCATGGCAATCGCGACACAGGTTAAATCCTACTGTGGGGCTATGACTGTGAAACGTTATTATTATTATTGTTTTTTTACTGTATTTTGTTGTTTTCCGAACGACTAATGACTGAGGAGTACATAAGAGGAACTAGACAGTTATGGACGAATGCATTATCGTGCATAAAAGCAGAGAAAAGTGGTAGTCTTATGTCGAAGGCTCGCCTGCGGCGGCACCACCGCTGCCTATTTCTGCCCTGAAGCAGCAGTGTAAGAACTGCTGTGTTTCGGTTTGATGGGTGAAGTTAGGCAGAAGATACTGGACAGGAGGCATTCCATCGTAGTCCTCTGGAGTAGCGACCACACATCCACATACAACCTCAGATAGGTGGCTGCAGTGACTATTTAACGTCAGGTGGCCTGCATGCTCGTTTGCTATTCCGTTCGAATAAAAAAAAAACTGTTCATTTAAGTAACGCTCAACTGAATCAAGATATCCTGACAATTTATATAAGTATGCGATAGCTTTTAAATGCGTCGAAAACGAGTAGACTTCCGAATTATATCGGATAAAGTTGAAGCAACTTGAAACCTATCGTGAATATTTCCAGAAACCTCCACCGGGAGCCGTGAAAGTGATGCCGACAGGACCAGCTGATAAGAAGGAGGAGAAGAAACTTGCTGAACAGAGGAGACCCGCCGAGAACGGTGATTAATTTAGATTGATTTTTGATGGTGGTAGAGTCTTATGTCGAAGGCTGGATATCAGCACCGCCGCTGCACCCATTTCTGCCATAAAGCAGCAGTGTGAGAACTGCTGTGTTTCGGTTTGAAGGGTGTAGTTAGGCAGAGGACACTGGACAGGAGGCTAACCAACTTAGTACTCAGAAGTAGTAACGCATCCACATATAACCTCCGGATTAGGATAGGATTTCCGTCCCAGTTGAGGTTTGATGTGGATGTCCATGGGCTGCAGTGACCACTTAACATCAGGTGCGCTTTATGTCCATTTGCTATGCTACTATTACATTTAAAAGAAATATATATGTCGCGGACAGGTAATTTTTACGCTCTAAATTCCTCGTTATTTAATTTCCAGGTACCGACACTACGAGCGATCCGGGCATAACGAACAATCTCGAAACTACCCCCAAGAAATCCAAGGTAAGCTGCGTCCACATATCAATATCCGTTGTGAATATTGTCTATATTTTTTCGAACACTGTGATGTCTACTCGCAATGAAGTAGAATTTTTTGTCGTACACAATTTTGTAAATACGTAATAAATACACATTAGATGAGCAATATAGAGCGACGCATGTGTGCATTTTGGCAATGTTTTTTTAGTTCGCACAGTATTGTTTTTAAAAATTCCAAAAAAAAAACAAAAACGAAACGAAATTACATGCGTTTTAATAGAATTCCAATTTATTATTTCTATAATTATTATTTTATTTTTTATTTCTCTCTCTCCCTTTCCTTGTCCAAACAGTCAGGAGGTTTTACACTGTTCGGCGGTAGGAAAGATAAATCGCCTAAAGAGGAGAAATCACCGAAGGAAAAGTCACCGAAATCTAAAGACAAATCTCCGAAGGAGAAAGAGAAGTCTCCGAAAGACAAAGACAAGAAAATCAAAGACCCTAAAGCCCAAACAGCAGTGCTCGAGACGTCGAACGACAGCTCCAATCTTGACAGCTCTGTCGATAAGAGTCCCGTCAAGGAAACGGAGAAACCAGGCTTCACCAAGGCATACGAATATACTGACACTGAGAGGAGTCCCTCATATAAAAAACCATTCATCAAAGGTGCTTTCAGTTATGAAAAGGAACCGATTTCCGACGAGCGGCAAAGAAACGCAGATGATGCTCAAAGTCCGTCAACTAGAAAACCGGCTCTTGCATTCAATTACGCTCCAGGCGAAGACAAGAAGGTAGCTGAGAGCGCTGAGAAGCGGAAGACGCCTGAAGATCCAAACAAGCTTAAAACTCCAGGCATTGATTATGTACAATCAGCTGCCTTGAAAGAACAGGCTAAAGCTCCTAAATCAAATCTTATCGATCCAACTTTAGCTCTTTTGGACTCCGAAAGAGCTCATTACGAAGCGCCAATTGCTACTGCCCCAGTACCAATCACTAAAACTGAAAATGAAGTCCAGGTTGTTATTATAACCGGCCGATACAACCCCAAGTCGAAAAAACTTGACGATGCTAACGGTACAATCCTCGTCACGAAAGGAATCTTAAATAAGGCTAATGGTAAGATTCAGACAGAGAAAGAAGAGATCAACACTAAATTAGGTCAAGTGTCCTATACCGATTTAGCTACTGGTAAAAAGGAGGTCAAGAACGGACACGTTGACTCCAAGAGTGGTCACATATTGTTTACGACTGGAGTTGTTGACCCTAAAACAGGAAAAATTGACCCCTCGTTAGCTCAACAATATTGCTTTGTAGAGAAAGCAGAGGACAAAGTCGGTGCCAAGCCAGGCAGGGAAGTCGATCTGGTAGTAATCACTGGAAAATATGATGGCAAGCACAAGAAATTGGATGCGTCTCATGGCCACATTGAGGTCTCTAGAGCTGTCGTTGCTCCTGATGGTACAGTACATTCCAACTATGGTCAGATTGATCCTAAATCAGGTAAAATTAACTACATCGACCCCAAGACAGGAAAGCAAGACCCGAAACAAGCGTACGTTGACCAAAAAACCGGAAATCTGTTGGTCACAACTGGAGTTCTTGAACCGAAATCGGGAAAAGTCGATTCTTCTCTTGGTCAACAGTTCAGCATTGTAGAAAAAGATGCCACTAAAGCAAACAGAGAAGTAAGACTTGTAGTTATCACGAGTAAGTACGATATAAAGTCGAAGAAGTTTGATCCGTCGTTCGCTCACGTAGATTCCATTAAAGGAATTCTTAGTGGAACTGATGGTAAGATCTATAGTGAGTATGGGGTAATCGACCCAAGGACTGGTGAGATTCAAGTAACTGATACAAAAACTGGCAAACAAGAAGTCAAACACGCGCAAGTTGATCCAAAAACAGGAAACATTCTGTTGCTATCTGGTGTTGTTGATCCCAGAACTGGCCAGCTGGATACAACTTTGGGCCAGCAATACAGTATCGTGGACAAACCGACTGCGACGTTCGCCGCAATACCTGGTAAAGAAATCCAAGTCGTAGCTATCACGGGCAAGTATGATTCAAAGAGCAAGAAACTAGATAATCCAAATGGATTTATAGAGACATCTCCAGCGGTCATAAGCGACAAAGATGGAAAAATTCATTCAAACTTCGGCATTTTGGATCATAATAGTCGAAAGGTTTACTTTACTGATTCAAAAACAGGAAAACGGGACTCGAAACCCGCTATAATCGATCTTAAGAATGGTAGCTTCCTTGTCACATCAGGTGTAATAGATCCTAAAACTGGGAAATCCGATTCATCGCTTGCCCAACATATATCCTTTGCAGACAAGGATGCAATCGATAACATTCCAATGAGACAAGTTAACTTAGTTATCGTGACATCTAAATATGACCCAAAGAACAAGAAATTAGATCTTGTCAATGCTCACGTTAACACAATACCTGGAAAGATTGATGATGACGATAAAGTACATACTGAGTTTGGTGTTGTCGACCCGAGCAATGGCCAAATTACTATTACCGACCCCGTTACTGGAAAACAGGAGGTAAAGAAAGCCACTGTAGACCCCAAAACGGGTAATATGCTGATCACGTCGGGCGTTATTGATCCAACTAGTGGGCAAATTGACCCTACTCTAGGGCAACAAATTACGGTTGTTACGAGACCTAAAAATACATTCAAGTCTATTCCTGGAAAAGAAGTACAACTTGTTGTAATTACCAACAAATATGACGCGAAATATAAGAGATTAGACAATCCTAACGGGTACGTGGAGACGTCCGGAGGAGTTATTGCTGCCGATGGTAAAGTTCATAGCAATTTCGGTGTGATTGATCCTAAGACAGGGAAATATGATCAAGTTGATCCCATCACAGGTGCTGAAGAAACCAAATACGCAATTGCCGATCCGAAGACAGGACATCTCATTGTCATTAATGGTGTCATTGATCCGAAGACTGGAAAGGTAGATCCGTCTATGGCTCAGCAATTCAGCATTATAGATAAGACCTTAAAACCAGTAGAAAGACAAGTTCACCTCGTAATCATAACAACCAAATACGATCCAAGAACAAAGAAAATTGATCCCAGTCTGGGCAGTGTTGACACTGTTAGTGGAACGGTAGGACCAGACGGTAAAGTACGTACGGAATTGGGTATAGTTGATCCTGCTACAGGAGAAATTACTGTCACCGATATTAAAACCGGTAAGAAAGAAGTTAAAAAAGCTCATGTTGATCCTACAACAGGTCATATGCTTTTAACGAGCCAAGTTGTAGACCCCAAGACAGGGAAAGTAGACCCAACGTTAGCACAGCAATATAGCGTTGTCAATAAACCGGTTGTACCCCACACGAAACCACCTTCAAGAGGTGAAATTCGCCTTGTTATCGTTACAAGCAAATACGACCCAAAGACAAAAACAGTTGATGCAGGCACTGGAGCTGTTGATGTTTCTAAGGGGTACGTCAGTGCTGAAGATGGAAAAATACACACTGACTTCGCCATCATCGATCCCAAGTCTGGTCAAATACTGTACAAAGACCCTGTCACTGGCAAGCAGGAGCTGAAGCAAGCTGAAATAGACCCTAACACGGGAAATATTATAGTGACTTCCGCTGTAGTAGACCCTAAGACTGGCAAAGTAGACCCCACATTCGCTCAACAGTTGACTATTGTTGATAAGCAGAATGTATTGTCTAAAGTGGCGCCAGTTACTCCCCAGAGAGCAAGCGTGTCCCCTGCGAGACAGACCCCGTCACCTGTAAAGACACCAACCCCTACACCAATTCAAACGCCGTTGCAATCTCCTGTTCGTACTTCCTCGCCTATTGTTATCAGTCAGACCCAAAGAGCATCCACTCCCACATCAAGGTCTTCATTGACTAAACCAACTACAGCACCTCCAGAACCGCCCAGGAAGAAGATCGTTAAAATCATGGTTATATTCACTAAAGTCGATCCCAAGACTAAGAAACCTGACTTCCATACTGCTGAAGTCGAGCACCTTACGGGCGTACTTGATCCGAATGGAATGATTGAAACCAAATACGGTGTAATTGACTCGAATAAAGGCAACATTGTTATAACTGATCCTTCAGGACAGAAGCAGACAAAGGATGGTACAATCTTGGCAGAAACTGGACAGATCTTCATCAACTCCGGGGCCATTGAACCGAAAACTGGAAAAGTTGATCCCACGTTAGGTATGATTCTAAGTGTTGCTAAACAAGATGACCCCGTAGTGGAAATAACAACGATTACGGGTCCCATTGATCCTAGAACTGGCAGAGTCAACATCGAAGATGGTCATGTAGAACATACGAAAGGAAAAGTCGATGCCGATACTGGCTATATCTCTACAAAGTATGGTGTAATTGATCCCACAAATGGAGTAATATTTGTTACGGATACGTCTGGAGCACAGGACACAAAGCCCGTAAACATCGATGAAAATAATGGTCAGATTACAGTGACTGGCGTGGCTGATCCAAAAACAGGCAAAATTGATCCTAAGCTCGGTACTATTCTGGTTGTAGGAAGCCATATCGATCCAGTGGTGGAAGTAACAACATTTGTTGGAAAGTTAGACTCGAAAAAAGGAGTAATCGAGCCCAAACATTCGGCTATTGAAAGTAGTACTGGACAACTCAATCCTGATAATAACAAGATAGATACAAAATATGGACAAATTGATTTGGTTAAAGGTACTGTCACGTATAACGACCCTAAGACAGGCAAATTTGAAAGCAAGGAACTTAAGGTAGATCCAGTTACTGGACAATTCCTACTTCGTACTGGACAGGTTAATCCAAAATCTGGCAAACCCGATAAGGACATTGGTAGATTAATCTGCCTGAGAATAATTCAGACGAAAGTCGATCCTGTTTCTGGAAAGCAAATTGTTTCCAATGATCCCAGTAACGTTAAGGTTGATCCGAAGACCAACCAGATATGGATCGCGGGCCCTAAAGACCCGCTAACTGGTGAGACCTTGTATACTGCTGGTCAAATAGACCCGAACACAGGATATATCATTACCATATACGGACGTCTTGACCCGAAGACTGGTACTATTTCTAGAACTACTGACATCGATAAGGCGTTAATCAAAGTTGATCCAGTTAATGGACAGATATACACTGCAACTGGAGATGTTGACGATAATAATCAACCTATGTATTCCGCTTCACAAGTGGACCCAGGTACCGGTGAGATCTATACAAAAATAGGTAGGATTGACCCACGCACAGGCAAGCTCATAATCATCAAGATCTATATTATTACTCAGAAAGATGACAAGGGACGCGTTAAAGAGGTTGATCCAAAGGAATGCACAATAGATGAAACTACTGGCAGAATTATAACAACAAAGACAGTGTATGTTTATCAAATCATCGACCCTGTTACTGGTGAGACGATAGATGTGGATCCAGACGACCCGAGACTAAAAGGTGCAAGAACAACAGTCACACAAACAATGACGCTGTCCGGCAAAATAGACCCGATCACTGGTAGGATAAAGACGGAATACGGCGACATTGACCCAGACACAGGCGACATCGACCCCAGCACAGCCGTCAGAGATCCCGTCACGGGACAATTAATTTTACATTATTCTCAAATTGATCCATCCCACTTCGAAGATAAGAGTGGTAACTACACAATAGAAAAGGAAACGCAAGATCTTCCAGCGAACATCGACATCCAAACAGTGAACACCCACAAATTCTCCACTTTCGGAAAAGACGAGAGTCCGGCGAGAGGCGATGAGCCTAAGTCGTTCACGGAATACACGACGAGCGAGCACATTAGGCATCAGGGCTACGTGTCTTCCACCACCCCTCTGTCCTCAAAGATCCCAATTTCACAGCGGTCAAAGAAAACGCCTACTCCCCCCGTAGTGGTGAAGACCACGACGAAGCAACTCCTCACGAAGAACGACGAAGGCGTCACGCATAACGTCGAGCAGGAGGTGGAAAATTTAGGCACGGGCGAGGTCACGTTTTCCACTCACACTAATAAGGTTCGTTTTATACTTTTTGTTTTATTCCAGTAACTGGCAAACGAGACGCCACCCTTAAAAATTAATAGTCATTAAATTTTTTGTTTTTAGTTTTCATTTTTCTAATTTCCTTTTAATTTTTCAACGTGTGTGGCCAGTTTTTTTTGTTTTCTATACAAGCTTTAAAAGCTTCCGTAGTAACTTCAGTGTTAGCTAGATTCGTTTACCATGTAAATAGTAAAAGCATGCTAGCCTAACCCTTAACCGTAGGCGGAAAGCCTAGAGCCGATGGAAGCCAAGAGCCCGTTCGTGACAGCGCGAGCAGTCACCACGCGAACGGCGACCACTCACCACGACTTGGACACGAAAGCGAAAACGCAGCAGATGGAGGAGAAGACGGTAGCGCATACCCTGACGTCGTCGGCAACACGACAGGAACAAAGGGTCTTGACGCAGGAGGTCAAAACGACCGTGACTACTGGCGATCAGGTAATTGACGTAAACCTTCAAACCATTCAAGATTCATTATCAGAGCTATTTATAATACATTGAAACCATTTATTCGATAATACATTTGCACAAGCGTCTGATCTCACGATCATCGGCATGGATTAATTTTGGTTTGACGCAAGTCGGTTCTTATAACGTTTGTTATGTTTTTATTTATTTATTGTTTGGCTTATGATATGGCAGCTTTTTCACTGGCATAGGAAGCCTAACGCTTAGTCGGTAACTTGACTATTTAAATGGTAGGCATCATATTTAAATCAGACTCCAGACATGTTTTAGACGCTTAATATACTTGATAAGATTGGAATATTTTAAAGGTAATGTCGTTTAACCGATTTTCAGGATTCGAAATAGATATTACTTAAACCATAATGAAATAATGAATGTGCATGCAATAGTAATTCTCGCTTCACAGTTAGATAATATAATATTATTATGCAAAGTGGGTGGAATGATCGGGTAGTTGTACCTCAACTTGACTTAAATCATACTTAAGTATGAAGATATAGCCAAATCTGCCTTTGTTCTTGACGTTGTTTATCTCCAATTCAAATCGGAGAATGTATTATAAAAGTATGAAAAGCAAAGCAACGAGAAAGTTTGAAAATTAATTTTAACACAAATTTCTTTTAACTTTGAATCCGAATTCAGCCTATATCAGACTATGAAAAAGTGAAAAAGCGGCTGTCTCCTGCATGATTGATTTGTTTTCTAATCCGACTTTTTTTTTCTCTCCTTTCCATTACCGAACGACATCAATGGATGTGCCGGATTCTTACGGCATGATGTGTGCACTAAAATACCATCGTTCGAAACAATGGCGTAACTTCTACCGTGAATCCTTGCATCCCGAACCCTTGTGTGTTGTTATTTCATTTTACTGTTTATTTGCCATTTACTGTTTTTATTATTCCCTTAATTTGTTTTATTCTTTTACTGCGTCAATTTTCCTTATTATATTTTGTCGTTTTCAATTAATTTAATTATTTGAATTCTCTTAACGTCTCTTTTATAATCTTAAATCTGTCATTTGCAATATTTTATTTTATTTCTTAAACAATTTTAACGTTTTTGAACGAATTACATCATTGTTTGGATTATTTAAAAAACTTTCTTCGATTTGATTTTCCTATTGTCGTTCATTTAATAAAACGTAAAATCCATCTTTCGTATACTTCTATGTACACATTGGAACATTGTGTGGTATTAATATTATTTGACACGTTAACATTCACTCCGTTTTTCTAATTCCAATATCACTACCATTGTTTATAATAATGTCACCGATGCGATCGGCATTTCAATCATTTGCGTATCTCTTCTTATATTTCTCACTCGATGGCTCATCAACACACACCTCCCATCCGTCGCCTATCTTCCGTCATCTCCCTTCTATCGCGCCTGGGCATGCGACTGTGGTCTGCCATTTCTCTGGGCATGCCTGGACGTAGCTGGCGAGGCGTGGCTCGGAGAGCTCGTTGAGCAGTGGGGACTCTGGCACACCGATTGACTTCGATGAGGGCGCCGGCGAAGGACACTACTTCATCACTGTGAGTATTTGGATTTTGGGAGAAGGGTGTATGATGAAATGTAGGGGATTTATGTAATTTTTTTGGACTATTTTTAAGCCGAAATTGAACCTTATTTTAATCTACCTGTATTTTTGAAGTGGGGCAAAAAGACGGGTTCTGTTTTGTTAAGATTATTATCTCTGAGTTTCTCTTGCGATCATCTTTTCTTTTTCCTACGAATATTAGTAAATAATTGACACGAAGCTAGATTCAATTCATGTATTAGTGTCAATTTCCTTTTTGTTTTAACGCTGATTGTAATTCCAAATTCCAACATGCTGCTAGCCATTTTATCGATTGTGACTTATAAGCCTAGATTTTCTCAGACAAAACTCATGTTAGTTAAAAAATATATTTTTTTAAATATATTTATTTTTTTCTGTTTGAGATAAATAATTAAATACCCATAGTACTTTTCACAATTTACTTGTAATTGACGACCCGTATTGCGGGTCAACATGGCGGTCCGCCGTTCACAGGATCCTGGGTACGATTCCCAGTGGGGCCGAAATTTTAATGATGAATTTAGATTTATGTACCCGGCCTGGGTGTTTGTGCGCTTGCTTCCGTGTGTCAATGGCATATACATATACTAGGGTGAGGATAAAAATAATAACAATGTATTTTTCATCGAAGGTATCATTATCGATGTACGTCGAAATAATCCTTTTTTTATTTTTACTATGTCTTCAATTTTACATACAGGTGCAAGAAACATGAAACAGGTCTGTAAATACATATAATGTGACTTTTAGATTTTTGAAAACGAAACTTTTCGTCTAGAAATGTATTGTGGCATGTCTAATAGTGCATTTATTTTTGTTAATTGCATTCGAAAAAATCAACTGCATGTAGTTGTGATAATTACAATAGATGATAAGTGTGTTGTTTAAGTTTTATTACAAGCACGTTCTCTATCCTATATACAGACACTAGACAATAGACAATAGTTAAACATCGGACGAAAATTGGACCGGCCCGGGTGTACGTAAAATGGACCGGCCCGGGTGTACGTAAAATCGATCGGCCCGGGTGTACGTAAAATCGATCGGCCCGGGTGTACGTAAAATGGACCGGTCCGGGTGTACTTAACATGGACCGGTCCGGGTGTACTTAACATTCAAATTTAGTTTTTAACTCGAACGTGTTTGATGTCGGTTGTAAACGGTGGTGGCACCACCACCGCTACACATATATTTACCGTAAAGCATCAGTGTCAACACTGCTGTGTTTCGGTTTGAAGGGTGTGGTTAGGCAGAAGATGCTGGGCAGAGGGCGTGTTCCGGCCTAGTCCTCGAGGAGTATCGACGCGTCCACGCACGACCTCAGCTAGGACTTGGTCCAAGTTGAGGTTCGATGTGGATGTCCACGGGCTGCAATGACCGCTTAACATCAGGGGACCTACATCCCTTTGTGATTTTTTGTGTCTCCTTTTGTGATTATGTTAAAGCAATAAATTAGACGTCAGAGGGTAGTACAGTATTATTTTATTAATAATTCCTTCGTTCACTAGGAGCCTGGATCGTACACGACTACGACCACGTCGACAGTGGTGGGCAACGCGCCCTTCGGCAGCATGGTCCACGGCGCCACCACCAGGGTGGGTATTTTATTAACTAGACGAACGACAGGGCCGCTCTCCGTTGGCTTATACATTTCATTATACAGCTCATACATTTCATGCAGGCCACCTGATGTTAAGTGGTCACTGCAGCCCACGGACACCCACATCAAACCTCAACTAGGACGGAACTCCTATCTGAGGTTGAATGTGGATGCGTTTCTAATCATGAGGACTAAGTTGGTATGCCTCTTGTCCGGTGTCCTCCGCCTAACCACACCTTTCAAACGGAAACACCGCAATTCTCACACTGCTGCTTTACGGCAGAGATAGGTGTGGCGGTGGTGCCGCTGCATGCGAGTCTTTGACATAAGACTCTACCACCATGAATGTATGTATAATGTATGTTTATGGAATACCGTCGAATTTCGACTAATTAGCGATCACTTGTAATTATTAAGAGGCACTGGGAAGCATGTTATTTCAACACTATTGATGTTAAGTGTAAGAACAGACACAAATTTCATCATATGCATTATATGCCTCACAGCTGTATCCTCTGTATCTTATGTTGGTGATCCGTAAGTAAATAAATAAATGTATTTTGAAAGTCTCTTATCATCATCATCATCATCATCATCATCAACCCATTATTGGCCCACTGCTGGGCACGGGTCTTCTCTCAGAGATGAGAGAGTTTAGGCCATAGTCCACCACGCTGGCCAA
>DWKW01001477.1:0-12619 GCA_018250115.1 Doberes anticus | reverse complement strand
ATGGTACAATAATGATATGACAGAAGCGGCCAGCATTTCATTGCACACGGGCGCTACACGAGCTAGAGCCGCCCCTGGCACATTGTATACTTGTTACAGCATTTCGGCTGAGATGTTTTAATTGAATAGAATCTCAGCTGACATATATTTAATTGACTACAATTTCAACTGAGATATTTTTAATTGACTGTAATTTCAGCGGAGATATTTTTAATTGACTATAATTTCGGCGGAGATATTTTTAATTGACTGTAAATTCAACGAAAATATTTTAATTGCCTATAATTTAGTATGTAGTTTGCATAATTGGCGAACAAGAAACACATGGGCTAGTTTGTTTGGTGTTTCATACCACTAAATAGTCGAATAGTCGTTAATGTACAGATGGCCCCGTTACAGTTTTCTGATAGTAGTAGATAAAAAATATAACTGCGTTCAAATTACAGGTGACACCAGACGCTCATCCCGCCTCAGGAAGATACAGCATCAAGTTGGAAGTGCCCGCCGAAGACGCCATGCACGAGTTGTGGCTCAAATGTGAAAATGTGAGACGATAATCCACTCTTCGAAAATTGTAGTTATTATTTGGGGCTTGCCTGCGGCGGCACCTCCGTTGCACCTGTTTGTACTTGAACTGTTGTGTTCTGGGTTGAATGGTCCTAGGCAGAACATACTGGACTGGAGGTATTCTAACTTGGTCCTCAGGAGTAGCGAAGACCTCATGTAGGACTTCAGAATGAATGTTCATGGACTGTATTGACTTAATATCAGATAGCCTGCATGCTCGATTGTTATTCCAATATTTGAAAGGAGAAAAAAAACCGTTTAAGCCAGGCTGCCAATCGGTAGGGCTAAACTTAAACCGAGTTAAACTCGAAATTCAGTTTCACTTAAATTCGGTCAACCTCTAATTAAACCTTTTAGAAATAAAAACAGAAAAATTACATCCTATACAAAATTACACAAATACGATTATATTCGATTCGTATCGATTCTGTCGCTCGATAGGTTACTATTAAGTTATGCGCCTTCGTAATTTCGATCTTTGGTTTCGAAATAACACGAATGCTACAACAATCGAGAGATTTGTAAAAAAAATTGTAACCAGAATTATGAAATTGTAATTTTTTGTATAGTATGAGTTACTGAAAAAGTTATGAAATACCATAGTATTTCGCATACATTGCTAGGTGGAATATGACCAATTCTTTTAACTTTTATTGTAAAAACTTAATACCTAGTACCTCGTGTTGTGTTTTCACCGTGTGGATTTAAAATAAAAACACCTTGTTTTGTTTTTCATTAATTTAAAAAAAAACGTAACGCAGGCTACCACAGTCGCACAGAGTACAGATAATCGACAATGAAATTTGAAATGTCAGATTGTTTGAATGACAACTCGATTGTGAATTTTATGCGATTTCCAATGTTCCATTTTAAAAAATATGTGAAATGTATGTGAACTTTTAAAAAAAAGTTTGTTCTATATTTAATTAGATTTTCGGCCAATTGGCGACTAGTTTTAGAAATTACGAATTCAGAGCTTAGGAATGCGATAGTGCTGTGACCTAATTAGTATTTTAATGACGTATGTCGATACATTCAACGTTTTTGTAAATTTGTATTCAATTTTTAATTTTATATGTTTATTATAATCTTTATTGCACTTAAAATACAAAATATCTAATATAGTTATGTTTATTAAATAACAAAGTACTAGGCGACCTCGCGCACGACCAGTAGTCCGTTTTGCACTTGGCCGGTTTTTTATATTAAGTAGTACATAATATCATAATGAAAAACGAGGTAAATAACTATCACACTTTTTTATTACTAATTTCACACAGAGATGTATGAATGTAATAACAACAGGCACGATAGCTATCAAGGTCACCACTAGACTACAAGCGCATGCGGGTAGGCGTGCGGACAGCGGAGGGAGATGCTCCCGCTCTTTACCTCAGGCCCTGACTGCATTCAACTCGCGCGCGTACAGTACCTATATTAGAGACTAGAATTGATGCATATAGAAATTCAGGTTTCAATGCTAATTCCGAAAATTCCGCCAGGAGGAACAGTACGCGGAGTGGGTGGCCGCATGCCGCCTGGGGTCCCGCGGCCGCTCGCTGGCGGACCCCACGTTCGCGACGGAGGCGGGCGCCGTGCGCACGCTGCTGGCGCTGCAGCGGCCGCAGCCCGGCGCGGCGCTGCACCACACCGTGCCGCACCTCGACCACCTGCAGGCCGAGAACTACCTGGCGCCGCGGTTCCTCAAGAAGCTCAAGGGGAAGGTGCGGAACGATGAGTTGCGAATAAACTAATCCAGAATGGCCCCTTCCACGGTGGACCAAGCTCGGGGGGCTAAGTCGACTGACCCCCCACAACCCCCATGAAACCTAGTTCTCCATAATGTTCTCAAGTATGTGAAGTCTGCCAATCTGAACTTGGCCAGCATGATGGAATGTGGCCTAAACCCTCATGTTTGAGAGATCTGTGCACAGAGGTGGGACAATGAGTTTATGATGACGATTATCTAATTGACTAATATCGTTGTCTTAACCTTACTTCTATAGATTACATGTGAAATTACGCATATATGTATATCTATTAAAACGACATGATTGATTGGCAACCCTTGATCGCTATGTACATCTATTCGCAGTTCACTCAACGCGTCCTGGAGAGCCACGCGAACGTCAAGGACCTGCCGTTGCTCGAAGCAAAGCTTCAGTACATCAAGACCTGGCAGAACCTGCCAGACTACGGTCAAACCTTGTTCATAGTCCGCTTCATGGGCCACCGCAAGGACGAGATCATCAGCATCGCCAACAACCGTATCATGAGACTGGACCCGCACACCGGCGACCACATCAAGACCTGGCGGTTCAGTACTATGAAGGTTTGAGATTTTATAGTTTTTAGAGAAATTGAGTCAGCATCGATATATCTATACTAAGATATGGTACCATTTCTGAACGGTAAACATGTATTTTAAGTCTTCTCGTTTTTTCGCCAATCACACAAAAACTAGCTTACCGAGATAAATTTCATAAACAACCTTTAATAAATATAACTCTATCTTATCTAATCTGATTTAATGATTTCTGAACACAAAATAATTTTTTTTACTTGTCTTATTAGTTCACGAAACACACAATTAACTAACCTGATTAAAGTCTACCGGAAGCCTAATCGTGTCATAAATAGCCATCATATTGACTGCTGAAGTAAAAAATGTGTTGCTAATAACCTAAGAATACTCTACTAACTCTTACTGCGTCATAAGTATGTATTGAGCTATAAACAAATGGATTAATCAACTATTGGAAAAGTTTACAAAAAAAAAAATTATTGTGGTATTCATGTGTCGAAGGCCAGCCTGTGGAAGCACCACAGCAGCACTTGAATTACTGTTTCGATCTTAAGTGTGCAGGTAGGCAGACTATACTGGACAGTAGCCATACCAACCTAGTCCTCCGTGGATGTCCATAATTTGCACTGACCAATCAACATCAGGTGGCCTGCATGTCTGCTTGTTTGCTACTCCTTTAACATGTGTAACACAGTACTCTCCAATAACAAGCAACATACAATTTCAGAAATAAAAGGCACGATTGGAAAGAAGAGATTTTATTCAGCATAATAATAATAACTATCACCAAATTTTTTTTTACATCAAATGATGGTAATAATATACATAAATAGTTATCCTAATAAATAGTTTTATAAATCAGTACAGTATTCATACATGGGTACATATTATAGTTACATTAAAATGACTAGTGTTTTATTAACCTTAAATAAATCAGTACACAATATTATAGTTACTTCAACATGACTATATTTTTCTTAACATTACATGAATGAGAACATTATCATAGTTATGTTATGTTTCATATTTTCTTATAAGAATAATAAATGACGTCTGTCACCTACTTTCTAAATAACGTAATACTTCTAATCTTTACAGGCATGGAATGTGAATTGGGAAATCAAACACATGATGGTCCAATTCGAAGAGGGCAACATCATCTTTTCGGTACAATCAGCTGACTGCAAGGTTGTGCATGAATTCATTGGTGGATACATCTTCCTGTCAATGAGATCGAAGGACGCCAACCAAACATTAGACGAAGAGCTATTCCACAAACTCACAGGTGGTTGGACGTAATCTGCCACAATTAATAGGCTTGTGCGCATATGGAATGATAGGGGTAACCGGTGTTACCACTTCCAAGAAACAATTTTAAAAGCCTAGACAAAGTGCCTTGAACAATCTTTTCATAAACTGCCCTTATTTTGATACACATTTTACCACGAACTTTGAAAACACTACATAAAAAGCACAATATTTTCTACACTTTACTAAACTTTTTAGGAAGTTATGTATATGTGTGGACATTATGTATTTTGGTGATGAATTATCAATATTTTATGTAAATGACTTTCAATGACGTTATGATTTATACAACTGTAGTGCTTCCAATTATAAGTATATTAGAATGCCAAAAATAATTTTGACACAGGATTTAATCTTATAGCGTTTCTATATAGTACATCACTGATTTTTATTATTTTCATATATTTAAAGTCAATTCACTGTAGATTTAAGATTAAATGCGATGGAAATGAGCTTTTTAATTGGAGTAATAGTTATAATTAATGATTATATAGAATTTAGTACACAACTGACATGTTTAAACTTAAATTAAGGAATGTTGACGAGTGCCATCATGAATTTACATCTTAATTTCCATACCACATCGGAATAAGTTACATCAGTTTGGTGCTTTTTAATAAAATAACTATTTTATAAAAGTATATTTATGTAGGAATATTTGAGTGGCCTTAACATGTTTACATTAATATTATCTCTTTTAAGTTTTATGTATTGTAAATAACATATTATAAATAAATAGATCTTAATACATCAGTGTGAACTTCTTCCGCTTCAAAATGTATACCTAATAAATGCAAAGATTTATTTTATTAATTCGATAGTTTATTACTAGTCTCATTGAAATCGCATGAAATGCTATTGTATAATTGTAATTCATAGTTTTATTTGAGTATTAACATTTTGATTTCATTTTAATGTAGATTTATTGTACAAAATATATGTACACAAATCATAAAACAGTATGTTTATGTTTGTAAATGAATGTCTAAATAAATGTAAATGAATAACAATGGAATGTTTTTTTAATGAGAACATCAACCCTCATTTGTCCATCTGCCTAAATTTAGACTGAATCCAGAAGACAATATTTTTTTATTTTTATTTATTTAAGGTTAACATATACACAAAACAACAGAAAGGAAAAATGACATACAAAGAAGAAATGGGACGGCAGAAAAGTACTGAGACAAAGCTACTATTTCTGAAGATTTACTTTATTATATTTTATCTGCTAGTTTCATTGACTTCGATTGCAATTTAATTTTAAAACAAGTAATAAATGTCGAAGACAAGTATAGTTGAACGTCAAGTCAATTCTGAAACTTTGAATGAATGGTCAAAACGCAACATCCTCAGTTTTAACGACAGACTTAAAAGTCAACTGACTGAATTATTAACAATTTCGAACAGATAAAATAAAAACATTTAAAAACAACGAAAAATAAAAAAGTTTTACAGACATTTCCAAGTGTACCGTTTAGGAACGATGTCTTTAATTTATTTGCTCATGTTGTCATCCCCATTTTAGACACAGGACGCACCTCGTCCATATAGCTAATTTGTATAAAAAAATTAACAAAAGGTATAAAAATTGATTTCAAATAGAAAACTATTAACTAACATTTCTTTGAAATTACATTAAGTCTACATTAAAACCGCACAGAATAATGGTTTTATATTGCCACAATAAAAATAAATATTTAGCAAACTTACAATTTATTATCCTTATCACTAAACTAGTTAAACAAAATTTACCAAAATATTACTTATATTATGTTTTAGCCAGACTAATAATACTTTATAATCGGTTGATATGGTACCAGCATTAATGATATATAAAAAAAAACAATTCAATAAGCTTCATAATACGACCTTTAAGTAAACAACATTTAGAAATATTATGTATATCTATTATAGATCAGCTGCTTAACACAGCCTGTCCCTGAGGAAGGTCATTTCAGCCTGTCATTCAATCAGGCCGCAAGTAAAGGTAACTAACTTAATGATCGTCGCCTTCATAAATAGGCGTCGAGATCTCTCTTCCTTACTCGTACTTTAAATTGAGCGCAAAATCAAAATCAAATCAAATTGTCCACAATTGTCCCTCTCCAGGGGGACCTAAACAAAATAAGAGAACGCGAGGTTTCCGTCGCGTTTCCTTCACTACATCGCTGCGCAAACGCGACGAGCTCGCTTTAAGAACTTTCACAAAATATGATCTCGCTTATAACACCTTCGCGAATCGCTAGTAAGATATTACTCTAGAAACATAAATAGGGGCGATAAAACTAAATACAAGTAAATTACAACGATAATTAATACACGATGATGATAGATAAGACGTATAAGTAATAAAAAGATATTACGTTTAAAATTACATAACCAGTGGAAAACAATCACTTACCATGACTCAAAATTACTCGGTCCTCAGTGCTGACATCTTTTTTTTTCCATACTCTTTCTCTCGAGTCCACTACTCTACTCCTACTCCTTCTCCTATACTTATTCTTCAGAAAACCTACTCAGATAGCGCTTGTGAGCTGCAGATACCTCGTAAGTGTCGGGTGGCATTGTTGTGACTACAACACAAGCGCCACCGACATCATTAATTTTAGTGTTAAAGCATGCTTTCAGATGTAGAATCTTGGGGCGGTGCTCTAAATCGTTTTCCTGAGTATACTCTTCAACAGTGATGACATCGGCGTGGTCCCGTATTGTTCTGGTGAACACAATTAACCGATCAGCTGCAAAAAAAAGGTAAAATTAGCATCTTCAATTTAGATTGAAAAGACAATAAAGACAGATATGCCCCAACTAAATATTCTAAAACCTAAAACAGATGACAGCAGAAGCCAAAAAATTTAAAAAAATCTCCATAATATAAAATTACCACTACTAAATAAGAAAAACCGTTATTATACACATAATTTCGAAAAATCAGAGGTGCATGCCAGGATTTGAACCCTGGCCGGCACTAGGCTATCCCACATTTTACTATTGCTTAACTTGATATATTTTCTGTATATCAACTTCAGCATTAATTTAGGTAAATATTTTTTTATATTTACCTAAGTGACACAATACAGCAGGAGGGCTGTTAAAGTGGGTCACCATTTCCGGTTTGCCTTTGCCATCTGGACTAAATCTGTACAGATGACAGAAGTAGCTCTGGGTGCAATAAATATATCCTTTGTAGGATATCATACTGCTGGCACGTATGTCATTATCAATAATCATTGTCCACTTATTACTGGATCCACTGTCATCATATCTGTAGATACTTTTCTGACCAGATGCATAAATGATATCTTTGTGACTGCATACTGCCGGATTTTGTATTGCCTCAGGAAAATTTGCAATATCTCTGTATGTTCTCATCTTTAAGTCGTACACAATAGCTGTGTCCAAGACTATCCTGTAAACAAATGAAAACATTTGGTTTTCATAAAGTCAAAAAGAAAAATTTTCATTGCTTATTTTCATATATTTTTGATACCTTAGTCAAATGTTACTTGACATCAATTTGTTTTCAGTCTTAAATGAGTTATTACAAAAAATACTAAACTAAGGAAAAGTTAAAAGCTTGAAGCCAATAGTATGAATAGGGTAAAATAATAGGTGAAGTTAGCCAGTTATTTAAAACTCAATAGACATGAACAGTACTTAATAACATACCTATATCCGCCGACTCCTCCCACAATATACAGTGAATCCCCAATAATATTGAGGCCTGCATGTCGCCGACACGGCAGATTTACACCATGCTGAATCCACTCACACTTCAGAGTATCATAAACCTTGATATCTCTCATAAAGTTGCCTGTGCCTCTGCCATACTCACCACACACTAACACAATCTTTGTTACACCCCATGCTACAACACTCCAGCCCCATAAATTCTTACTAGCAATCTCTAACCATTTCTGAAAATTATTTTCACTGGTATATGTGTACAAAAACTGTGGTACAAGTTCTGGTCTGGCAGTATTTATCCACATGGGTATTGCCGGGATACGGGTCAACTTACGCCTTGTAGTAGCCTTTAACAAATTCACCACCTCCCTGTAGACCCTTTCTGTATATCTTTTACAAATCATTGATTTGCGTTTGTTGAAATAGTTGACTGTGAATACATTTTCTCTATCAGCGTGCTCATTGAGGCATTCAATGACTTTTTCTGCAAGGCTGTTAGCATAATTTCCCAAGTAGCCCATCATGTAATTTAAATCGTGAACTGTGATTCTTTTGTAATCCAAGCAGAAAAGTATAAGAAATAATGCATCTCCACCGCTCTGATTTTGTATAATCCATTCATGTCCAAATTCAAAAACTTTAAATTCAGTTTCAGCATCTATGTATGGATGTGAAAGATACCAAAACAACTTCTGTATTGTTGGTATATATTCTGGCTTCTGGCGCTTAAAGGATAGGAGACCGTAAACAGTAGCTGAATGCTGCAAATTTTTAAATGAAAAGGTCTCTGCTAAAATCATAGTTTTCATCCAATTGCTTTCAGAGAGTCGCATATCTAAGGTGTGTTCAATTTTTTTTATAAGCTCTGTTATTTGCAGAAAGGCTACAGCTGCTGACAATTCAGTTATATTTTCTAGAGAAAGTTCAGTCAAGTCAATGACACCGATTTGGATGTACTGCATTATGCTATTCATTATATTTGGATCAAGTATCTAAAAGTAGAGAACATCAATCTTGATTAAAAAAAAATAACAAAGCTGATTTTTTATTTATTACTTTAATGGAATAGCAACATGTATGCCACCTGATGATAAAAGGTTGTAGATGGATGCATTGCTAATCCTGTGACCTAATTTATAATGCTTCCTGTCTAGTGTATTTAGCCTAACCATACTATTCAAACCAAAATATAGCAGTGCTGAGACTGATGCTTTACAGCAGAAATTGGTGCAGCAGTTGTACCACAGCAGGGAGCCTTCAACATAAGACTACCATCATCAAAACTGATCTATCTGTAGTATATTATAGTATATATTTTAATTCCAAAGGTTAACACATTAGGTGGACCTGTAATATTAACCTAAGGTTGTAATAATAAATAAATAAATATATATTTATAAACTATATATAAAATTTTAATAGGACCATCTCAACCATTGAAGATAGTTTCAAAACACTTATTGATATACTGTTTTTTTTTTATTACATAACAGAATAGCAAATGAGCATGCAGGCCACCTAGTGTTAAGTGGCCACTGCAGCCCATGGACATCCACATACAACCTTACACAACATACACATACAGAAATTCCATCCTAGGTTGTATGTACATGCAATTCTACAACTGAGGACTAAGTTGGAATGCCTCCTGTCCAGTGTCTTTTGCCTAACTACACCCTTCAAACTCACCTATTGCTGCTTAACAGCAGAAATAGGTGCAACGGTGATGGCGCCGCAGGCGAGCCATCGATATGTGTGTTTATTAATCAACCACGCAATAATTACAGAATAGGTTTTAATGGGACTTCTTCAGTTCCCAGACATAAATACTGCCATACTATTGAAACAAAATAGATCAAATAGAGCCAAAGATCTCTGTATCTCAATTTAATGAATAATATCTCAATAGCAATTTCAGAGACATAATATTCAGAGACTAGTTTTTTTCGTATTATGTGGCGACAAAGTAAGTAGCCTGAACACAATATCGGTAAACAGTTAAAGTTCTAACCCTACAGTATTAGGTTGGCTTACATCTAAGTTCACTTGTTTTTGCTCATTTTCCACATAGTTGCCGCTAAACATTGCACGGAAATAATCACTATGTTCTGATAGAATAGCTTTAGACGCTGTAAATTCTTGACCACGTATCATCAAAGTAATGTTATCCATTTCTAACGGTTTTTTCAGAATTTTAAGTAATATGATTATTTGTCCAACTAATAATTTGTTAACCCATTCAAAAACAATATTTTGTTGAGTAGTACGTGCCGCAAGAGAATCTAATGTTCAATTGTTCATATAGACATATAAATTCATTTAACGATCGATAGTAGTGTTGCCAGGCGGCGTACGTGACTTCCACCTGGCGCGCGTGGAGACGGGAGCCCCATTCTATAACTCTGATAAAAACTCTAAGACTCGGTGATCGGCCAGCAGGGCAGCAAGTGACTATTAGAAAAATATATAGTGCATAGCGAATTTCTCTCTTACAATTTAACTTCAATGTGTTGTTAATGCCCATTCAACAAGCCTCTTTGCAGTGCAATATATTTCTTCCAGCATCGTTGTCATGGCAGATTGAGTACAAAACCAAACAATAATAGTGAGGCCTTCTAACAAATGTTCGCCTACTCAACAGGCCACTGCAATCTACCTTCTCCGATTGAGCTATCGTCATCCTGACAGTTTATATTTTTACGAATGGAGGGAAACTTTGACGTTTTGTCATTGTTTGTTGTTCATTCATGTCTAAACTTGATAGGAATACTTTATCTTGAACTGTCTTCGAAACGAAAAAAATAATTGTCAAGTTAATATTAATTTTGAAGTATATTTCATCGAAGTGTTCCTATGAATTAAGACCTTTCCAATGAAACGGTCATAAACATTAGTGAAATGACTGCAACAGCATCGGCTGTAACAGCTTCAGTTTCGGTGGACGAAGATGTGGATGAGTGTGGACCACAGCTGATTAGTAAACTAGAAGTGATGTCATTATTAATTATAAAAAATAGTCATGGTTGAAATTGTCTCATTAAGCTTTAACAATCTCACAATTTTTAAAATTCCATTTATAGGTACTTTTATAAAAATGTTCAGTATTAATTTCAGGGCAATGGCATTACATCTGGAGATATCAAAAAGTTGGAAGAGGCTGGATACCACACTGTTGAATCAGTGGCATACGCACCTAAAAAATGGCTTATCACGATCAAAGGTATATCAGAGGCAAAGGCCGACAAAATATTGTCAGAAGCATCGAAATTAGTACCCATGGGCTTCACAACAGCCACTGAATTTCATCAGAAAAGGTCTGTGTGTTTTGAAAGAGTGTATGAGGTCTTAATAATCTTAACATGTTCAACTATCAATATTCTTTTTCAATTTCTTACATATTTTTCCAGGGCTGAAATAATTCAACTTACAACAGGATCTAAAGAATTAGATAGACTACTAGGTGGCGGTATAGAGACTGGATCTATTACAGAGATTTTTGGAGAGTTCCGCACAGGAAAAACTCAATTATGCCACACTCTAGCAGTGACTTGCCAGGTAATAAATATATTGAATGTAATAATGTATCTTGATAAACTAAATATAAAATTTAGTAAACACATTAGAAAATGAAATGATTTTATTACATAGGAAAACTGGTTTTGCAATGTAACCACTTACCATCAGATGTTGTCTTTATTATAAAATAAAAAACTAGCCTACAATATTGTGACTATTAATAAAATTTTATGAAAGCAGAAAGGTGTATAACCAAAATTAAATAATATAATCAACAAAATTATGAAATAGGATTTCTTATCGAATTTTGTTCAAATTTATTCCAAAATGTTAGTCCAACTATATGTTTTCAAATTGAAGGTCTTAAAGTCTCAGAAAAACTGCCTCATCAGTTTTTAAATCAGAGACCTAGATAGATTTTATTACTGAAGGTCTTGTTTCATCATCATCAACCCTCATCATCATTGTCCCACTACTAGGCACTGGTCTCCTCTCAGAGATGTTCAGGCCATAGTCCACCATCCTGGCCAAATGCAGATTGGTTCATTTCACATGCCTTTGGAAATGTACTATAAACATTGTGGATTAATTACTCAATAATAAACCAAATATATTCATTTCAATATCCTCCAGCTACCTATAGAACAGTCAGGTGGTGAAGGTAAATGCATGTACATAGACACAGAAGGAACCTTTCGACCTGAGAGACTATTGGCAGTGGCACAGCGGTATGGCATGGAGGGGGCAGCCGTTCTTGACAATGTTGCATACGCAAGAGCATACAATACAGATCATCAGACACAATTGTTGGTACAAGCGTGTGCGATGATGGCAGAATCAAGGTATTAATGTTTATTCCATTGTAAGAATGCCATAATTTTAATCAATAAAAATATTTTCCTACCACATTTTAATAAGGATCAAAACAAAGTAAACAAACATTTAGGTTTATGTCTCTGTCAGATATATCTGCATATAAACAGCTTTAAGTGCTTTGTGGAAATTAATCTTGGGTAAGGCAGAGCAAGCACAAAAGTAAACTTAATGCAAGTGAAATGAGAGCTCTGCGAAGTGTGATTGGTGTGAATTTGAGTGATAGAATAAAAAAATTGCATGATAAGAGAAAATTATGGTTTTTCTTTCAAACCATATTTTTTTGATGAAGTGACAAAAATTTAAAAGGGAATGCTTTGAAGGTTTGGTCATATTGTGACTATGGATGAAAGAAAT
>DWKW01001476.1:0-12620 GCA_018250115.1 Doberes anticus | reverse complement strand
GTGTAAGCGTGGAGCGAATAAACTATGTATAAAATAATCACGTATAAATATACTGCAGGTCCGCAGACATGACCTACCGCCAGTCGCCAGAATGCTCGATGACCGACCGACTGCGTCAGTCTCAGCATTCGCAGCTGAACGGACAATGCGGCGCGCGTCACACGTAATGTGACCACAATTTCCTCTTTCTTACATGTATCGGAAAGGAGAATTTTCTTCATAATGCAAAGATTATTTTACAAAGACGTATACTGTTTACACTCATAGACCCACACTAGGACTCCCTGCGCCGGAGACGCCACAGAAACAAGAACACAAACACCCAAATCAGGAACAGGTATGTAAATACATCATTAAAATTTCTGCTCCGCTGGGAATCGAACCCACTGAACGGGACACCGGCTTGTTGACAACTGTGCGATACGGTTCGTCATACTTTAGAATACTTACTATTTCACTTTTACTTACGACTACTACTTTATAAAAATGTGTTAAGCTATTTGTTACGGAAATTATCCCAAGGTCCTGCAATTTCAAATTGACCGTGTCATGTCAACGAATATTATCGCTATACCGAATAATCGATATCCAAAAAGCTTTCAACTTTACCATATAAAATTGCTCAGAATCGCACTTTTAGACGAAACGTGACAATTCTTCTTTCCTCACTTCTTCGTTCTTCAGAACAATGCGACAGCGGTAAAAACGGCACAGTCCCATTGAAAACACGTCGTATGGTCGCACTGGGCATATGCCACACGTCGTCAATCGCTTGCAACTAATCAATATCCGTGCATTGGATATGCGGGAAGTACGACAGCTGTTTAATTGTAACAGGACACGACCGACACACTTTTGCCGTTCGCTTCGTATTTCGTAAATAGAGGCGAATGACGTTTCATACAAGAGAAATTTATTGCTGACCTTCCTTAGCCTCACTGTTTTTCTATCCGATCTAATGCAATGGAATATAATAAAATTTATATTATAGTATGAATATAACTTATTTTTTATATATATAAACGTTTCATCATCAACCCCCACTACTGGGCACTGGTCTCCTCAAAAAATTATTAGGTTTAGGCCACAGTCCATCACGGTGGTCGAGTATGAAGTCTGCCAATCCCAACTCGGCCTTAACTTCAATGGTAAAGGAAAACATCGTGAGGAAACCAGCATGCCTGACAGTTCTCCATAACGTTATCAAAGGCATGCGAAGTCCGCCAATCCGCACTTGGCCAGCGTGGTAGACTAAGGCTTAAACACTCTCATCTCTGAGACAAGACCCGTGCCCAGCAGTGGAATTGTAACGGGTTGATGATGAAGGAAATTTCACACGATCTAATTTAAATTGGTCCACGACCAATGATCGTATGACAAATGGCATGCCACCGATATGTCAAAGCGTTACCGTTTATGGAACTGTGGATGCCTGTCATTCGGTCAACGTATGTATATAATATTATTCAAGCAGCAGATGTTTTGATAACGTAAAAAACAACATTTGTACGCTTATCTTTGCATATGTGCAACACAAAGGACATTCTGTCGATACTGCAAAGACGACCCGTACAGCGCAGTAGTTAACATGCCAGTCGTTCGGAGGGTTTTGGGTTCGTTTCCCAATGTTGAATGATACATTTAAATATATATTTCTCTTCTTTGGTCTAGTTAGTCTTCTTGTCTGTGTGTATTCATGGCACCCATGACAAAGGTAATACTAATGTTTTTTTTATATTCAGAATTTACTTCGAAAAGACGATAACTTACCTCCATAGACCGAATTCGTTTATAAATAAAAAAATTAATTTAAAAAAAGACTTAGTTTGAAACCCAACTAGTTTTGCAACAATCCCGAGATTCTCAATCATAAGTGGGGACGCAGCGATCACTACTACTGCTGCTGACTTATTCAGAGACACGTGGTTGATTTCAAATAAAATTAGTCAAAAAGAACGTCGAATGACTCACCTTGATTGCAAGGGTCCGTTGGCGATGGGACCCCGCATGCTATCCATACGCGCTCTCTTTGGCAGCATCTTGCGTTTGTCCATTTAAAGCGGCAGAGCCGCTTTGTCCACCACTCCGCAGCGCGTCACCTGCCGACAGAACGAGTCGAGTCAGTTCCGGTGTCCAATATAACCGAGTAATAATCGTATGTTACAGATGATTTGAGTACAGGTTGAGGAATAGGTAAAACCAATGCGAAATGCTTTGTTCTGTAAGTCGTTAACGATTGTATCTTTGTACTGGTTTCTCTTCGTATAAACCCGCTCGCATCAAATTAATGTTCACTCCCAATACTACAAACACAACGCTATTGCCACTGACATTTTTTTTAGAATAGCAGACTCTTATGACGAAGGCTCGTCCGCGGCGGTACCACCGCAGACCTATTTCTGTACTAGTTTCTCTTCGTATAAACCCGCTCGCATCAAAGTGGAAAAAATGCATTAAGAGTATAAGAGAGCTATAAGTATATGCGTATAGATTTAGGAGAATTTATCAATCTTATCTAAACGGCAGTCCCGATAGTAATGATAAGAGACAGCTGACGGGCATTGCAAACAAATGGACTGCTAACAAACTGATCGATAGGCTGGATAGATAGTAAATGAATTGAATTGAATTATAGTCCCATGCAAAACCTTTTTAATAGAACTATTGATCGCCAATTTGTCCGTAATTCATAAACAAATGAAATAAACTCTTTTTGCTTTCACATACACTCTTATTGAAAAACGAATACTGGTCGTACAAAAGTCACAATCGAGTTATCATTCGGTTAATCTGACATTGCAAATTTCATTAGCGACAATCTACTCTGTGCGACTGTGGTAGTGTTTTTTTAAATTAATTAAATGTACTGCTAATGCATCATTAGATAAAAAATATTAGCTTTCTACACTCCTTCTCCATATAAACTTTAACTGTGCCACATTTCACACTCCTGTATCAGCTTAATTTTCGTAAAAAAGTACAAGTTTCGTACAAAGTTTCTGCTTCACGTATTATACATAGATATATTTGATGGTGGTAGAGTCTTATGTTGAAGGCTCGCCTGCGGCGGCACCATCGCTACACCTATTTCTGCCGTAAAGCAGCAGTGTGAGAACTGCTGTGTTTGGATTTGAAGTGTGTAGTTAGGCAGACGATACTGGACGGGAGGCATTCCAACGTAGTCGTCAGGAGTAGCAACGCATCCACACACAACCTCAAGTGTGATTGTCCATGGGCTGCAGAGACCACTTAACATCAGGTGGCCTGCATGCTCGTTTGCTATTCTGCTAATAATAATAAAAAAAGTTATTTTGAGGATTTCTATTACCGCTTGTAGTAGAGTAATAATAGATTTTGTAGTTCCTCAAATCTATAGGGTCCGCTATCCTTAGCGGAGTTTATAGTAGTAACTACAAAATGTTTGTAAAGATTTTTTATAGCAAAGTAATATAACCGTGCCAACACGACATAAAACAGTCGACTCTATGCATTTACGTGACTTTCATTTTTATTGCGCTTAAGTAGTAGGTAGGTACACCAACGCTTTCGTAGGCAGTTAAATCTTTCAGGCAATACATTGACCTTCAGAGCCGCTGACCTCGCATAAGTTGAAGAGCGTATCGGCCACACTCGGACTAACGACGCCTCTGAATCTGTAATCAGGAGAAACTTTTTACATGTACGTACACTTTTCCGTGGGATAAAATAGCAATTTCGGTATTATTGTGCCTTAATGTTGTTTTATGCAAGTTGTTGTTTCAAATATTTAATTGTAGATGTTTGTAATTGTTTTCAAAATAAAAAAATAGAGCGAGTTTCTTTCAAGAGAAGAGTAAGAGCTTACATCAAAATTATAAATACGCAGGATTGTATCTACTTACAATTAGTTTGTAAGTAAGTATAATCCAATTAGTTTATAAGTATTGGTATTAGTATCAGAAGTAGAAAATGAAAAGTTGAAATTTCTAGAATTATCATGAATTTAACGGGTTTCGTGCAATGACATTATTCGATAAAACGACGAACTAACTTCGTATTAAAATTAAAATTAAGAATTTAAAGGCCATATGGCAACAGACACTCGGCCGAAAATTATCGACGAAGTAACCAACTTAACAAATAAACAGAAATGCTCTGACCTGAAAAAACGTATGGTGTTTTATATTTATATTATTATTTTTATTAAGAAAAACCAAAGACAAGAAAACATACAGCAAGACCAGAAACGTAAATCTAAATTCGTCAGACATCAGACATTCATGTCTGATCCGCAGGGAAGCGGATCGGGTCGTCCATGCCGGTGTACCGTTCGAAGGGTCATGAGTTCGATACCAAGCAGGGCAGAAATCTGAATGATCGACTGAGACAATATACCTACAAAACTCTTCGTGCTGTGCAACTGCCGCGTATATCTCACCATCGTCAACTTGGATTGCCAAGACTGTAATTTCAGCTCTCTTAGCCAAAACGACTTTCTGTTTAATCAAACTCTATGGAATAAAGTAAAATGCATGGAAATAACATAAACTATAAAATAACGAAAATTAAATTAATAGTCTATGACAAAAGATCATACATAGCTACGTCATAGCGCTAGGGTTTGAGGAACTGGCAATGCTTCGAAGTGTTGGACCTCAGACTGAGAGAGTTCAGGCCATAGGCCATTTATGATAACAAGACAAATAAACTAAGATGTCCTAAAAGAGTCCTCAAGGCCGGAAGCGAAGAGTTCTTTAGTGTTGAAAATGCAGAATAGGTGACAGTAGGTCGCCTGTATCCCAGTCTAAAAGTCTATAATACTGATACCTAAAAATAAATACCTCTTAATGTTCTTAATAACTAGAACTAAACAAGGAATAGAAGTATATTTTTGTACTCAAATGTTTCTAGTTTTTATATTCGTACTTTTTCCTTTAATTATCTTTTATAAAAAATCTTCCTTTTAAAAATCTAGTCGACATTTGAAACGAACTGCGCGCTGAAAATTAGTGCCATTAAAATGAATAATAAAATTGCTACAATATTAATTCATTATGGTAGACTTCCGCCCGCAATATTATCGCTACACGTGGCTAAACGAAAAGTGATTCTAATTTACCTCAGAGGTATGTAACGCCATATATAAAAGAGAGTTCAATTTATATTAGAAGTTCTGCTCGATCAATCGTACTAACCTGGGTTAGGTTACAAAATAAACCATTTTCATGGATTCAAGCAAACCCCATACCAAATATCATTATATCCGTTATTGAGCAATTGACTAATAAACTACCATTCGTCCGAAAGTTTCTAATGATCGTAGAATAAAAAACGAATTCGTCCATGGCACCGTAGTGACCACTTAACTTCAGGTAACCTGTTTGCTCGTTTGCGACTGCTCTTATTTTAAATAAAAAACAAACTTATACGTAAACAAAAAGGAACAAACTTGGCCGATCATTGTGTATACAGGCTTCCTGAAAATAGCCACCCTGTTTTCATGCCATTGAGGCGTATTACCGAACTTTAGGGAGTTGAGTATGTTAGATAATGAGCTAGCAACTTGTATTAACATTCCCGTCTCAACTTGTACTAACATCCCATCCCATCAGGAGTCCCCACTGGATACTAATAAAGTAGCTTATCCTGTGCCTACCCAAATGGACTCAAAGCGTAGGTACGCTTACGAGTATAACGTTGTTCATATTTTACGTTTTTTGTTTTTTGAGCACGAAATGAACGTAACAACTTTTTATTAAATCACATGTCCCAGTACTTGTTTTGGCAGTTTACAGTCGTTTTCATAGCTCGATTTTGTATTTCACAGTTTTGAAATACCTTTGACAGTATCATATTTTAGTAACAGTAGTGACATATAGTCGACGGAATGGAATATGTCATTTGATATGGTTTTTTGCAAAGTGTCAAAACAAAACTCGTACTAGGACGGTAATTGGATACAACATACTGAAGTGATTTATTATCTTTTATGCTGATAATTGTTTGCAATTAAGTTATTGACCGTAGACGTAGAAGCCAAATAGTTTCCGTGTCTACGTTATAGACCTTTCTTTTATACGTCTTTATTTTTAAAAAGGGCTTGGTGTTCCTTCTATGTCAATTCAATTTTGTTTTATAGCCAGTTTTGCTTTATATTGTTTGCATTTGCTGAAACTAAATCGTGTATCAGTGTCATAAATTTAGTAAGGGTTCGTAAAGCGGACTCCCGCTGAGACAGTAAAATAGGTTCATACAGTAAAAACAAATTCTTTGTCTTTTTACACGAAGTAAGGACTATAAGGTAGATTTAAGTTAGATAAATGATAGCTTACATTTTTGAACTCAACCAAAAAGTACAAATTTTTTGAAAGTTACACTTGTTACAAATTACACAAAATATTGTTTCTGAAATTGTGAAATAAGTTTATCTTACTTGCCCTACCATGGGGTTAGTTTCATATCAACACACTTGCTAGCACTTACATATACATGTATGATTAAACGCTTAGTTAGAATAAAGTCCATTTACTTTATTATTTTATTCGTCCATGACCATTAGACCGCCTAAATGTCCAACGACTAATCCTTAACAGCCGAAGACTAGATATCCCTCGTAAATAATTACGGTAAATACTGTTACCGGCGAAGAGTAAGCTGATAGCCGTTACTTACGATAAGCTAGCGCCCGCGGCGTGGAGTGGATCCTGGATCTACATCAATTTGTAAATACTGCGGATGGATACTGCGGTGGTTTAGTAGTCCTATTTAACCGTTTAAATTATAACCACCGATAAGTAATAAGGAAATCTCATGTCGAGTAGATATACTGGTATGTGTATAAATACATTATACGTCATAGTGGAAATATCTGAGTAAGGTTTCCGCCATCGAGCTTGCTTCGGTAAATCGTACGCGGTAAAAGTTTTTGTTCTTTGAAGGAATGTAAACAAACTACTCGGGTTTTGAGCTTTAGAAAACATTCGTTAAACCTCGTCGAAGGATTTAGAGGTTGTCGAAACAAACTGCTATAGACAGTTGTTCAGTAATAAGGTTGTTAACTAACACGGTAAACATACTGTACCGTGTGTAAAGTGTTTAGGTATTTTGCATTAAATAAGTAACACAAGAGTTAAAAAATACGAAGTCTTAAGATTCTCATGTTCAGTTCATAACAATGGTATCAGATAGATAAATAGTAAAGAGAGTACCATTTTTATTTTGGATTACCAAATCACATTAAATTTTTGCATGGGTGGTAACATTGATCAGTTTATATTAACAGATTAATAATAATGTTTCGAAATATAAAGTTTTTAATTCGTTTTGTTGTTTATAAAAAAAAAGTGCGTCTAATCAGGGAAATTCATTTTTGGAGCAGATATTAATTTTCTCGAAAAAGATAAAATCATTAATTCAGTACTATCCCACTGCGGAACACGAATCTCCTCACAAATATCAGATGGCTTAGTGCACCATCCACCACACTGGTAACTGCGTTTTAGTGGACTTCACCTTTTCCTGGAAAAATCGGAGGCGGCCAGGATACGAAACCTGGACTAGAGTGGAAAACTGCTATAAAAATGTTTCGTTTTGTACCATTTATTCAACAAGTTATTTAGCCGCGCTGCAGGAGCCCGGCGTCAGACTGATAAGATTTACTCGATCTCAAATGGAATTCTTCTTAAAGAACTTTCTATTTGTATTTCAAAGGAGTTGACCTATTTAATTTATAGTTTCAATCTCTAACCAAATTAAATTTGCTTAACGTTTTGTCGAAAATAGCTATGGTCTGTTTTGGTAGAACAGATAGCGTATTTCAATTAGTGGTGTATTGTTACTTTTTAACTGAAACATTTAAAAAAAACATCGCCGTACTTTCTGAGCAATATTTTGAACAATTGTTATTCAGTGGTTCTAATGTCATAATCATTAAATAACAATGCCATCAAGTTAAAGAAAAATGTATAAAAGTGGCGTTTCTTTATTTATTAAAAGTCCTACTAAAATATGAATACAATGGCATTCTTGGAGCCGCGTGTCAAAAGATTCTTAGTATATTATTTTAATAAAACATAATTTTGCGATTCGTTGAATCAAAGGAATAGATTTAGACAGCTGAATTGCGTCAAGGCTTATTGTAAAAAAGGGTTCACATCCATCCTCGCTCCCTGTTTCAAGGCGGGGAGCTTTCATTATCCTCGCCACTCCGGATGGACTAGGACGGACGGCCGACGACGTTCAAAATTTGAATCTACCTTTTTGATATTTTGCCGCTTTGACAAATATTGATATTTTATGGTACATTTTTATCAAGCATTTTACCGACGTACATTTTTTGTAATGATCGCGACGCCGTGCCGGCGCCGCGCCGTCTTCAGCTGTTATATGTCTAGTAACAATCCAGTCAATATTTTTTACTCAGACTATTTTGTAATTAAAACGTATTTAAAAAGAGCACTTGTACCACTTATATTATTACCGCCCATTTATGTTATTTCATATAAGAGTGAAAAACATGTTACGTGAAAACATAAATCGCATGTTTTGCGAAAACAGCGTTGTTTGAAGTTACGTTTAGAAGAATGTTTCAGATAGTCATATCGTAGCGAAACGGAAAAAAGTTGAATGCAAATTACAGTAAACAGTACAAAAGTTCTACATCAATGTTGTAAAAGTTGTGTAATTTCTGCTCTACCAAAGTACGTGAGCAAGGGCGATCGATGTCGCACGCTAAATTACGTATAAATCTACTCCAGTTGTGATCGATGTATCATAATTCTAAAAGCATCGTATATGCTGACCTCATAAGCTACTTCATCGCTTTTGGTCGGGATCTTGAGCCGCGAGGTCAGAAGATAATGCGATATAAAAATATAATAATATATACTAGGTAAAATATATAAGATATAATATTATATATTAATATACAGAAAATATTTTTCGGCAGATAATTCCTATTGCAAACCTCTCAAAACTGCACGAATTCCATATTTCTTTTTTTTTTTACGAATAGCACTTTAAACAGTCTTCAAAATCAAAGAATAAATACATAACTTATAATTTTGTTAGAACTACATTGCAATTCAATAAATTAAACTTAATTGATTTGTTACATATATACATTTGCATGTTGTTTGTCGTTACTTCCGAAATTATGTAGAAAATACATGCAATACACACATACATACAAGAAACTGCGGAACCACTAAAACGGACACAATTATACATTGGGTAACCCAGTTGGTATAAACACTGTAATTTCTGAACTTGAAACTGCAATGAAAACCACTCTAAGCAGAACACCCCACTGGATTAAAGGAAAAGTATTATTCTTGCAGCTTCACTCTGGCTAAGGACATGTTATGGTGGAATTATATTTCAAGGGTCGGTCTCAATTTTTGCTTGATTTTAAATATAAAGTTATATACATGTATACATATTATATGTATATTAACGTAGTAAACGAGCATGAAATCTGATGTTGAGAGGTTACTGCAACCCGTACCTATATAGGTGTGTATATATGTACCTCATCTAGGACAGAAGTCCTGAGGACTAAGTTGCAATGCCTCCTGTCCGGTGTCTTCTGACTAATTACCCCCTTGAAACCGAAAAACAGCAGTTCACGCACTGCTGCTTTACGGCAGAAATAAGTGCAGCGGTGATGCCGCCGCAGGCGAGCATTCGATGTAACATTCTACCACCATCAAACATAATCTATCACACTATAAGTAATTCCACATACAACATGGAAGTACATAATTGATGTTTTTATAGACTATTGCTAATAGAATTTGGCTTTCTCCTTAGAGAATTATTTGATTGATCGTATCTCTGTAAATAGAGTCAATGTGTGCCCAGCTCATTCGCCCTTCCCTCCTAAATAAATTAAAGGCTTGAGTACATCACATAAACGTATGAAGTGTTACTGAGAACTAGGCGGCCGTTTAATACGGCCAGTAACTGACTAATACAGCCAATAATTTTTACGACGCAATAGAAAGCCATGCTTCAGGGTTCGCAAAAACCGTTTTGCTGTCTACTAATTGTCATCAGTGTCTTATGTTATCTTTCTCCGTTGGAACATTTGGAGATTGGTCGATTAATCAAATAGAGAAAAAAAAATGTGATGTACTTTGAGATTGAAAGACCGTAAATTACGGTAGATTTAAGAAAACACGTGTTACCACAAAAATCCAAGACAAAATAAAATATATTGTTTTATAAGCGTCAATAATAGTAGTATTCAATAAAAAAAATACATTTCAAATGCCTAGTTTTGACCATAAATATCAATGAAAAGTGATGGTCGACATATGAAATGAAAGTTTTACTTTTACAATCTTTAAACAAAGGACACTTAAGAATACAAGTGTTGTAAGAAGTTGTAGAAAACTTTAATTAATTTTGTTTTCATGTCAAATTAAACCTATTTATGTCTTACAGACAGGAGAAGTTCTATATATTCATCAAGAGTAGTAACACATGAGATATCTAAGAATCTATAAAAGGTCGGAAGTGAATGTCCATGAACTGCAGCCAACATTCAACATTTATGTTGCATGCTCCTTTACTACTCCTATTAACATGAACCCATTATTATCCCGCTGCTGGGCATGAGTCTCCTCTCAGAGGTGTGAGGGTATTATGCGAGGGTATGTATGGCACCATAGTCCAACATCCTGTACAACCGCTGGCTGTTCAGCGTTTAACATACCTTTGAAAACCTTATAGAAGTGGAAGCAAGTGATATAATTAATTTATAATAGACTGACTAGTTCGAAAAAAATGGAAATCGTGCTAGGATTCGAACCGAAACCCACCGGACGTTGTTGACCACTAGACTACGGCTGCTCATGCCTATATAATCCACCTTTACACCTATATATACATATACACGTAAAACGTTTACTTCAGTTTCACCTTAGTCGAAGGTAGTAGGTTAGTATTTGTCACATTACACATTCATGCACAGCTCGGCTATTGATGCATTACATGTTGGCCCGAGTTCAGATCGTTACGCATACACCATCGATTTTTCTGACATTGAAAGATTTGGCGCCGACTTAAATAGAGCGGAACGTAAGAGTTCCCGCACCGAAAGGCCCGAGCTACCCTCTGTTTAATTCACCCGCCCCATTTTCTTTCGACGTCGAATAAGGTAATTCTAATAAATTGACTGCGAAATCAGTAAGTAATGGATTCGAAATATCTCTTTTCTTCGGTCAATAGCGAATAATCGGAAAAGTAAATAAGTCGGTCATCGCAAACGGTCGTATGAAAACAGCAACAGTTAAAACGTTTTTCTTTATTTTGTATCTTATTGAAATTTACTTGCGCATAGTTGAAACAGTTGAGCGAGTAGCCGGAAAAAAAACATAACATTATGTATAATTACGAATTAAAATTTTATTACTTATTAAAAAGGTCGACCTAAAATTTTTAACTTCTCAGAAGTTGTCGAAGTTTCTATGTAGGTAATTTTGAACAATAATAGTTGACAATATTGATTAGTAATCATTTAGCTTAGCTTAATTTAGCTCTTTCGCGTATAAATAATTGTATTTTTGTATTATGCATTCGTAAGAAGAAACTTAGTAACTGGAGGAGTCCCCATCCCCCCATGAGAGTTCATGAGCATACATTAGTAATTGAAGAAGAAAAAGAGAAGTGCGATATTCTTACAAGATTTACGGATTTGATCCATACCTCTATCCGTCTCAATTCTTAACCTTAGAACTTAGGCATAGGTATAAGTTAATTTTACACTATTTAATCTAATACCTTTAAACGAGTAATTCTTGTATATATATAATCTGAATATACCTCTTATATTCCTCTTATATACTCATATATATATATATATATATATATAATCTGAATCTCGGAAACACCTCCAACGATTTTCATGAAATTCAACGCGTAGGGGGTTTCAGGGGCGATAGATTGATCTAGGTAGGTTTAATTTTTAGAAAACGTCGTTTTATCAGTGTCTTCAGGTAATAAAGAACTGCTACAATATCACTAGAATACGAAGGTAAATTTCGCCACCATCTACAAGGTTATAGTACCTCAAGTGGGAAACCGATCGGTTCCGAAACTGGAAGACCCCGGTTCAGGTCCAGAAGTCTCCAGTCCGATTATTTATTCCCTTTTTTGTTTTATTTTAAATGACCTGTTCAATTTTTTTATTATTACGTCAGTAAGATCGAAAAATATTATTCATATTTCATCAGTATGCTATTCGCATCTAAATATAATTTTCGAAAACACGATTTACCAAAAATAAAAAAACTCGGTCATCCAGGTACTGTTCCTTATAACATACCCTACTTAATCTGTCGCTCTATACACTAGCTGAGTCGACGCTGCAGCGCCCGCCGGCTCGTACGCATACTACACACCACGTTCCAACAGCCCTGACCGTTAACTTGCCATAATTATGCTCTGAGGCATACGAGTTTTTCAAATGTACGAAAGACCAATCGAATTCCGTATAAGAATTCGTTCCATACATCTAATAAGAGTTCTAATAAGAGTTGATGGTGGTAGAGTCTTATGTCGAAGGCTCGCCTGCGGCGGCACCGCCGCTACACCTATTTCTGCCGTAAAGCAGCAGTGTGAGAACTGCTGTGTTTCGG
>DWKW01001475.1:0-12621 GCA_018250115.1 Doberes anticus | reverse complement strand
TGCTTTAATGGTTAAAAATAGGGGGTGAGGGTGTCGTTTTATATACATTACATTTGTGTGATTCCATAGGATTCCCTGTATCGTGGGTGCCATGGCCATATATGCAGACTGATAGCACATACACCCAGACCAGAAACACAAATCAGATTTTATCATTCATATTTCTGCTCCGCTAGGAATCGAACCCAGAACCCTTTGAATAGACCAGCATGTGGGCCAATGCGCCATACGGGTCGTCGAATTTATATGCGGTGACATCATCGTGAGAAAAGTCTAGTGCTTTTAATGCAGTTTAATCCAAATATTATGATGTGTCAATACGATAAATACAGATAGGTATAACATGGAAGCATTGTATATTCTGCATCGAACTAGTTGGTCTCCCTACATAGGGGTTGTCTGCTCTAATTGGATGAACGGGGTGGAAAGAGGGTGGTATATAAACGTACACGGTGGCCAAAGCGCAAGAGTGGCGTAGCGCCTGTCATCGGGTTCGTGACTGTAAGTACTACTATATTTTTTTTGATTTTGTTTGAGTTTGATATACAGTTTTTTTTTCGATTCTCAGTCTATTCCTTTATAGATCTGCCGTTACTTATAAGTTTCTGTTTATTTTCTCTTTTTATATTGAAAAATAGCTTATTAACAAATTTTGAAACGAAAATAGAACTACGAGTAGATGTATGTGTTATTGTAAACTTTTTGTGACAGATTATTTTTCTGTTAATTTCTTACAGGACAATTTAGAATTAAATCTGTATTTGAAATTTACAAAATCAGCAATTTAAAAAATCATGTCTATATATGTATGTATATCTTAAGCACTATTATTTATATGTATAAAAATAATGTTGTTTAGCTGTAATATAGTATAATTATACCTATTGTATTACAAGTAATAATCGGTAAGTTTTAACTTAACATGTTCAAACGTTTTTTAATGTGTTAAGTTAAAACAAAGTAACAACACGTTATAAAACTATGCCTTTAGTAACAAAAAAAAAATGTTTCTATTTGATAATTAAGTATATACTATGTAACAATTTAAATATTAATATGTAAACATATTCTGGCTGTTTGCATTGTTCCCGTGTTACAATTATTTAAAGATTTTTAAATGCTCGTATGTTTTCAATTCTGTAATGGAATAATTTAAATGCGTAACCCTCTTATTAAAACCGCAATGTAGTGGGAACTCCAGGTGATTTAACCTAACAAATAGTAGAAAGATACGTTAACGTATTTCGAATATGACTTTTGTATATATTAGGTTTTGGTTATAGGTGACGTGACTTGACGTGACGCTGATGAAAACATATGCTGGCAGAGTCTTATGTCGAAGACTCGCCTGCGGTGGCCCACCGTTACACCTATTTCTGCCGTAAAGCAGCAGTGTGAGAACTGCTGTGTTTCGGTTTGAAGGGTATAGTTAGGCAGACGACACTGGACAGGAGGCATTCCAACTTAGTCCTCAGGAGTAGCAACGCATCCACATACAATCTCAGATAGGACTTCCGTCCTAGTTGAAGTTTGATGTGGATGTCCATGGGCTGCAGTGACCACTTAACATCAAGTGGCTTGTATGCTCTTATACTATTTCGTTTGAATAAAAAATAAATCATAAATCTAGCAAAAATCATCGAAGTTGTAGACTAATGTTTCACTTGAAATAAAACTTAAATATTCTTATAAAGTATATGTTTGCTGAGTAAAATATAATTAAGTTTGAAAACAAAAAGAGAAAAGACAGTAACTGTAGGACAAAGCTTTAATTCTAGCCAATTTAAGAAGTTTCGAGTAAATGCGAGAAAGAAAATATTTGTTTTAGGAAGTGGTCATTATTATACCGTAACATAAAATTGTAAGAATTGTATCGAATTAAAGCGGTTTTAGGAACAAAAATCTATTATATGTAAAAAACGGATTAACATGCTCCTTGCATATGGGCCACCTGACGGTAACTGGTCACTGCAGCCCATGGTCATTCACAGCAAACCTAAACTTGGACGGAATTCCTATCTCACATTTCTGCTTTACGGCAGAAATAGGTGTATGGATGCCGCTACAGGCGAGCCTTCGACATAAGACCCTCTCATCGTTAAATATGTAAACAATAAATACATTTTGTCGTGTGTATGATGTTTGAATAATATTTCTACTATCGGTTAAATTTGAATATAGACAGCAATTGATGTAATGCTCTAAGTTGCCGATCGTGTACCCATATCGCTTGAACTGTTTCCCGAAATGTTTCCATCATTATTACATTTTTATATCAACGGTTTCTCGGAGACACATTTTTAATTACTGCACACTTTTATTTTTGTTAATATTTTGTAACAAGCAGGAGAAAATGTAAGCTATTAATACCATGAACGTCTCATGGAAAGCGTCTCGTAATTTGAAGGGGTGCCTTAATGCAATACTAGACTTAGTGTCTGGACACGACTAATCAAGAAACATGTCAATTTTAATTGACATCCCAAAAGCACGACTACGCAAGACTACGGAGATGTCAACCTGTATATTAGGTTCCACTTGATTTTATTCAAACTCATGTAGGTAAGCGAATTTTAAATGCAATTCGTTCGAGAAATAAAGTTCTGTATTCTTAAAATACTTATCACCGTGATACACAATTTTAAGATCCAACACAATCCACGGTCGTTTTATTAAAATGTAAACGAAAATTTACCTTTAAAAAAGAAATAATAATATACCGAAATATTATATCATTTTTGCCGCACGATTCACCCAGATACGACCTGAATTAAATTCGACACAGGTTCCCCGTAAACATTCTTCGAGACGGTTCACAATTTTAATAAATACATTTAAAACGTTACAGACTGGTATTATTCACGTCGTTCATAGTTAAACGTTCATTTCAATGTTCATTCGAATGGTGTTCACGTCCATAATCCTCAGTACTGGCTGCAGTCTCGGCATTATGAAACCGATCACACCGGATCTTGTGCTAAAGAGGGGGCTATCGTGTGTATGTCTTTGAAATTGTATGTAAATACGTGGACACCTGCTGAATATATTTGTACGCCTTGGTCTACGGTAGTGATACTATGAGTATTAACTTATGAGGACCATTCCAGGTTTCGCAAGATAGATAAAAATGACAAGTAGGAAGGAGCAGTCATAGTCTAGTGGTTAAGAATCTACATCTGCAGCTCCGGTAGGTCAGGGTTAAAATCCTAGAACTCACCTCAATTTAACGAAGTTGCGAGTATATACGCTTCAGTAATAAAGTTACGAGTATATACATTTTAGAAACCAATTGTCCCTTGTTCTGACGGTGAAGGAAAAACATCGCAAGGAAACCTGCATGCCTCAGAGTTCTCTACAAGCTCAAATTCATGTGAAGTCCGACGATTTACACTTAGCATGGTGGAGTATGGGACGTGGATGTCCATGGGCTGCAGTGACCACTTAATATCAGGTGGCATGTATGATCGTTTGCTATTCAATGAAAACATTTTATAAAAAAGGCGATCTTTCGACATACACACACACACGTATGACGCTATCATCATCGATAAAGAAAAACATCGTAAGAATCCAGTCTTCCCGAGAGTTTTTCATAATGTTCTCAAAATGGAATGCACATCCCAAACACACGCTTGGCATACAATATGGGCGAAATTCTAAATGCTACAGTACGGGAATGATGAAACAGCAGGTGTAGGGTACCGCGTACTCTTCCTATCTTGTTTCTTCGGAGTTTGCGAATTCATCTCTTTAAATGTAGCCTTTGGGTGTGCTTTGTCGTTTTGCAACAAAATTTTGTCGTAAGTTTTAAAATTTAACTGTGCGTTATATCTATTTTATACGCTCTCTAGAAGCTTTCTTTAGTTTTTTGTAGCACTAAAAAAACTTTAAGTTCTTTTAAGGAAATTTTAAATGTACTATTTTTTTAAAGTTATATCAACTATGCTCTTAGTAGGACTTGTGCTATATTTCTCACGATAGCTGGAGATACTAGTGCACATGGCGTGTTTGAGAATGTCCGAGAGAGTGCTGCACTATGTAAACCTATTATGGACATACCGGTAAGGAGGTGTTATGTAAATTACGTAGATGGACGTGTGACAAAGTTTGGGATTATGCATCGTTAGTTTTAACTGAAAAGGAATTGATAATTGCCGTACTATGCAGGAACATAATATTTTTATATGTTCATGGGAACCGCGATATTTTTTGATTGAATAACGATAGTGGCCGATATATTTCAGAGTTTAAAAGAAATTGAAATAACGATATTTAAATAATGTATCAAACCTATTTGAATGTCATCCTCAACGCTCCAGTAAATTGCAAACTAAATGTGATTTAGCAATTTCTACCCCGGTAAGGATACAGATAAAGGAGATAATGGAATACAACAGAGGCTATTTCGAAAAAATAAAAACATTTCAGGGGTTTATTCTGCTACATTATATTACAAAGGAGCTTTTATTGCAAGGCCCTAAACTATAAACGTACACAATAGGAAATAATGACTTAAATGAATAATGACTTCTGTAATCGTAAAATATTATCATAAATTTTAATTTAGTTGGAATAAACGGTCCCAGAAATTCTACAGATTAATTTACAAACATTAGGAGAAACATTATGTTTGATAATACAATGTTAAATGTAACACAAAAATGTCCAAAGATTTATCGAATATCTCACAAGTCCCATTGGCGCAGTCAGTATTTTATATTTTGTACAAAAGTTGTAAAGGAGCCTGCAGGCCACCAGATGTTGAAGTGGTCACAGCAGCACACGGACATCCACATCTAACCACAACTAGGATCGAAGTGCTACATGAGGTAGTACGTGAACGCGTTACTATTCCCGAGGACTAAATTGGAATGCCTCCTGTTCAGTGTATTTTGCTAACTACGCCATTTAGATCGAAACACAGCAGTGCCCACACTGCTGTGGCAGAAATAGGCTCAGCGGTGGCGGCGTTCCAGGCGTATCATCGACATAAGAATCAATCACCATTAATTATGAAATTTAATCAAATATCGTTTCACCAATAATGAAATTCTCGAATATCTATGGATATATGGATGTGTGGAATCAATTTTACACACAGCTACACTAAAAACAACACAAATGTTCTTGTACTACAAACCGGAGCCGTTAACCAGCAAAAAAATCAACCTATCCACTTCAGACACATTCGTAATAAAGTACCATTCTCTACAATCATTATCTCAGTATGAGCCTACAATCTTGTTAAGTACGAGTAAGTCGAGTTGGTACAACTTTAATGATATTGACAAGACTGTTTTTTATCGCAGGCTTTCATCTTTCACTCTATACGTTGTCGATTATTTGGGTACGAGGAAAAAAAGTTTTAAGTTATCGCTTGTGTCAGTACGTAATCTTCCATCTCACGGAATGCCTGACGTTTCGAAATCGTCGTTGGTGGAACTATTGCCCGATAATACGTTTGTTGGGTGCGGTTATACTTACGTTGTTTTCGACTAGTATTTTAAATAATGAAAGCTTCTGTTACTGTACTGTTACATTTAATGTTTAAGATATTTTGTACTAACCCTGTAATCCTGATTTGAAGAAAAACAATTGTTTACTGTGTATCGCTGTTGGTTTACCTAATAAACAAATAAAGTTCTCTGACGTATGTAAGGCGTTCGGCCTCGTTTTTATGACATTTCTTATAGCTAGCTTGCTTTTTTATTTTGAAGTAAATTTGATTGTGGGAAGGTCTTCGGCGGCACCACCACAACACCTTCTTCTGCCGTAAAGCAGCAGTTTGAGCACTGCTGTTTGCAGGATTGAAAGGTGCGATTATGAAGAGCACACTGGACAGGACCCATTCCAACTTAGTCATCAGGAGTAGGAGTGCATCTACGTACGATTAGGACTTCTGTCCTGCTCGAGATTATGAATGCCTATGGGCTCCAGTGACCACTTAACAACAGGTCTCCTGAATGCTCGTTTGGTATTTCTTTAATATAAAAAAAAATTGCTACGTAAAGCCAAATGACGAAAGTTGCATTGTTAATCGATATATCTATAATCGAACCCTTCTTTATAAATAGCTAGCTTGTTAAGGGCAAGCTCAGGTTACTAAGTTCATCCTTTCGTACATGAAATTAAGTTAACGATATCTTTCATAATGTTTTATATCAACACGCTGCGATGTGGACACGATTTTCTTCTAATGAGAGTATTTCTTTATATAAATTTCGACTCGATTACAAACATCAAAGGCAAATTTATGCTCGTAGTTTAAACTAATGGTTAAAGATTTAATTAAACATATCTTATATGAGTTTCGATTACACAGTTTTGATTTCATCAGTATGATAACAGATTTGGATTCAATTTAACGTAAATCGATATCACACTGTGAATACTGGTCGTTTAATTTACAATTTTACGTGATTATTTTCATATTGGTGGAGCGGCACCACCGCTGCACTCGTTTCTACCGTGAAGCAGCAGTGTGAGAACTGCTGTGTTAAGGACTGAGGGGTGTAGTTAGGCAGAAGACCCTGGACAGGAGGCATTCCAACTGAGGACTTACTCAGGAGTAGCAACGCATCCACGTACAACCTCAGATAGGACTTCCGTTCTAGTTGAGGTTTGATGTGGATGTCCATGGGCTGCAGTCACCACTGAACATCAGGTGGCCCGCATGCTCATTTGCTATTCCGTTTGAATAAAAATAAAAAAAAATTGGTTTAGATTTATGTATTGTTTTTTGTACCTCCATTAGAATAGTAGTAAAATAAACACGTTGGTAATCCGTTAAGTAAATAATTACATTATGATCAAACTAAATGCTAGAACTGCACTTGTAATTTCATTAAGATTTCAGTCCCCTACAGATTCCAGAAGATTACAGCGGAAAACACTCAAAACCTGATGGCTCGACTAAGCGGTTGGGTGTTTTAATAGTACCTTATTGTAATAATATCCTTTATTTCAGTCTGTTATAAGGGTTGGTACAAAATATCTTAGTTTATGTTAGTATTCATCATCAAACCAATGGTTTGATGGTGGTGTCAATAATGTATTCACACCACTGGCCATAAGCCTACATTCAGAGATGAGCCGACATATTATGTTAGTTTTAACCAATGTCAAATGTTATCAGAACACAAAAAAAACTTGGCCTGCATTAAAAAACACACTGCGAGCGTAATTACTAGTCAATGTTTAAAACTAAGAGTTAAATAAGTAAGAGTGCTGCGCGACCGCACTATAGTTAGATTTTAGAGCCGTTGGTGATCGATGATTTTTTTAGCATATTGCTAACGTTTGGATCCAAGATGATCTTAAATATATTTTCTTGTCTATAAATATTTCTTACTTCGACTTTTTCAATTTGACTAATTAAAGTTAATAATCCAGGTTCTAGGTCCTCTGGCTTAGCTTATAATTGCTAAACGTCCAGAAAACTGTTCAGTCACAACTGCAAATTAATTACTAAACTCGTCGAGTCATTATTGGAAAAACCATTTCGTCGAACCTTAGACGTTCTCGTTTCTTTTGTCTAATTAGTCCGTGTTAATTAAAATGAACAAGAATGGAATAGATACTCAATTAAAGTAACAACTAATATGAACAATAACTCTTATACATATATATGTTAAAGTAGTCAATATTAAAATAAAACTAGAAATTCTATCCACTATGAGTTCAGAACTAATACTGTACCTTTAAATAATAACAACAATGGATTAATTCATCATATTATGCTGGCGTTCAAAAGACAAAATTGTAAAGAAAATACTTTCCCAAAATTAGGTACGTATACGGTTATGTACGTGTACGTTGGATACGTTTAATGCTTCATGTAAAATAAAATTGATGGTGGTAGAGTTTTATCTCGACGGTTCTTCTTCAGCAGCAATGAGAACTGCTGTGTTTTGGTTAGAAGGGTGTCGTTAGGCAGAAGGCACTGGACAGCAGGGATTCCAACTTAGTCCTCAGGAGTAGCAACACATCCAGATAGGACTTCCGTCCTAGTTGGGGTTTGGTGTGGATGGTGTGTCCATCATGGGCTTCAGTGACCAAATAAAAGTAGGTAGCCTGCATGCTCGTTTGCTGTTCTGTTTCTATAAAAAAACACGACTGAATTTTCACAATGGTTTTAATTAGGCGTGATTAACATAACTTAACATCGGTATACATTTAAGACTTTCTTAATTTTCTTTTATTTTTCTACAAATCAATGTATAGATTCTTCAATAGAATAAACCAAACCAAATGAAATTGAGACAAATCTTTTTCCTAAAGCAAATATGGGTAACTTTCCACCAACGCAACCGTAGTAGCAAGCGAAATAGACAGTAACAATGGAAATCAAAGTAAGGCCAAGGTAAAATTATGACCAAAAAATCCTATATTGCCAATAAGAAGGATACATCAAGTATTAGTTACACACTCCAATTCATCATAATCATTAGGCATTATTGTCCCACTGTTGAGCACGGGTTTCCTCTCAGTTGAGAGGCTCAGGGTTGAGCTGAAGGCTATAGGCCACTACGCTTATCTCATCTTCAACGCTTATGGAGCACTCTTAGGCATGTATTTCCTCGCGATGTTTTCCGTCGCCGTTAAAGCAATTGATACTTCATTTCTAATACGCCCATAGCATCGAAAAATTAGAGACCCGTGCCGGGATTTGACCCACGACCCACCGGAGCGGGAGGTCGAGATCCTTAACCACTGGGCTATCATTCACTTACACACTCCAATTACACGCCACGGAAACTACGAGCGTACACAGTAGGTAGTAGTTATCGTATCATATAATTTGTCCGCACCAATAGCCCGACAAAGTGACCGAGATTACCGTTACCGGAATCACTTGATGACCAGATAGAAATCTATTAATAATATTCGGCCAACGCCGACGGACAGATCTATAAATGATGAGTTTCATTTCAGATAAGATCATATCCTATAGCTACGGTGATTGATGGCTCTCACTCGATATTACTTTGGGATTCTATTACCAACGTATTGTTTTCCGCTTCTATTATAGTCGCATTAACATCTTTTGGATGTACACACATACATACATACATTAATTACCTAGGTATATTAAGGTAGGTAATTTTTTTTTGGATAGACAGATTTGTATGTGACAGATTTTTTTTTTCTGTTTGTTCGCAAATCACCTAAAACCGCTTCCCGTATTCTGTAAGTCACGGTACTGCTTTATAAGTATTGATAAGACGTGTCAGTCGAAATTATCAGGAAGTTTAAAAAGTATAGCATAACATCTGGATAAACAGGAAGTATACACAACGTTTCAGGAAGACAAAAAAAATTAAATAACAAGAACCATATTTAAGAAGAAAATCTTCTTTAGTCTACAGTTCTACACGTATACAATCGTGTTTCTGGATGGTAAGTATGTATAGTAATGAGTAAGTCAGGTAAATAATCCTGATTCGTGGAAAACCCACTTAGGTTTTTATTTCAATGCTTTTTTAATATTAAAACGGCAGCAAATGAGCTTGCACGTCTCATGATGTTAAGTGTTCGCTGCAGCCCAAGGAAAGCCAAATCCAACTTAAAAAAAACTATGGTCTAATCTGATGTTGTGTATGGACTTTGCGTTTCTACTTCTGAATACTACAGTGGGCCGCCAGTGCAATTCGCCTAACTACACGCCTTAAATCAAACACGGTAGTGCTCATGCTCACACTGTTTTACGGCAGAATTGCATAGATGGTGCCGCCGCAGTCCAGACTTCGACATAGGACTCAAACACGTAACGTAATTATCACATAAGTAACACTGAATGATTTGCATACATTGCGCTTGAAGAAGTCACATATAATTTGCTAAATAACGACGCAGCAAAGATAAGAAAACTGACTTAAATAAGCTTTGTCAATGTCGACAGAGCAAATAAAAAAATATTCCTTGAGGTGTATAAAAGAGTTCTAAGTTTAACCTAATAATTATAAAATATTCAACTCTATTAAGCCTGAGCGGACGTGACTGTCGTAATTAATTACAAACTTTAATCTACTGAAGTCACTTTGTATAACTTGGTTACTTCTTGTATGTTTCTGTTTATCCAACTATTCGGGATGTTTACAATGTTTTCTTCTTATAGAACGACTCATTATTCATAACAATATAATTACACCTATAGGTTTGTAGATGTTTTTGTACGTTAGAAGTATCTTAATCCTAATCATACTCTGTAAATATGAAAGTTTGTAATGATATTTGGATGTTTGACCGTTAACCGTTGCGATTTGGATAAAACTGGGCACACAGATAGACCATGTCTTCGCGTGTCTTTGACATGTTACGGAGAACTTTAAAATTTATCACGATGATAAAGTTAACTGAAACGGAAGTATCAATAAGTTCGTTTCTAATATGCTAATAACTTTGAAAAATGGGAGATGCATGCTGGCATTTGAACCCGAACACATGGGAGCGGGAGGCTGAGTACGCTATCAATGATATGCAATAAAATATGTACTTAAAATGTACAGTATGATATTATTTGTACTTCAAATCGGAAATATAAAAGTGGATAACTTTCCTGGCTTATACTTGGTAAATCGTTGTTACACTACAAGGCACTTCGTATCGCAGCATCATTTAATATTGAAACGTATGTACGTTAGCATATTCTTTTAAGAACAGCTTTTTAATATGCATGGAAAGTGCCATGAATAAACAATGATATTTGTACCGTGCAATGGATACATTGTTTCTGCCGAGTCATTACAATGTGATGTATAATTCAAGGACAATGTCCATCAACGTTCTTGTCTCGCCTACAGCTCGCCTACTCCCAAATACCATTCAAGTTCATTGCATGGTGTATCAAAAACAGATTAACAATCATTTTATAATCTATGTATTTATATTGTGAGTACACAGACATTATCAATGTATAATGTCACCTTAAGATCGCGAAAAAATAGGTAACTATTGCTATCTATATTAGTTATTGCGAAATGTCGACGATAAAAAGTAATACAGTCAATTTAAATTTATTTTTAAAATTATTATTAGGCGGAGATATTCCAGTGGTTTGAAATAACCCACTTTATCCAGGTTCGAATCCTATCATGCACCTCTATGTTACATTTTTCTATGTGCATATAAGAAACGAATTATCATTTTACTAGTTATTCGCAATGTTTTTAAAGTCATTTAAAGTCCTAAATCCTTCTGATTTCTGAGAGGAGACCCGAGCTCAGCAGCGGTATACTTATAGGTTGAGGAAAACCATGTTATGTATCTAATTAAGATATTAATGTTTTACTTACCTAATTTTCTTCAAAGTGAAAGTTTTTCGAAGAGCAAGTTTTTTTTTGTCTGACTGAGTGACTGAATGACTGAGTTGAATTCGGGGAACCGTGCAAATAGAAAGGTTTGAGTCAAATGTTTGAATATTAACAACTAGTGTTCGAGTTTTACACGGATCATTAAAAACGAAGTTGGTCCCACATTAGAGGCTCATTTTTCTCAATTAGTTGTTTGTTTTTATTACTATATATTCTAGGCAAAAACACGAACACGAGCAACGGTCTATTCAAAGTGAATCCCGAGGCCACGAATTCAACAATCAAAATAAAAACTATTATTACGCTTGATAGCCGTTAATTAATTACGGGTCCCACACTAAAATTTGGACCTCTCGCTAATGACCGGATTTAAATGGCTCACTAGCAGTTCAGCTTGTAGGCTATTAATTGTGAATGAAAAAGGGTTTGAAAAAAAAAGAAATATGTTTTGAATATCGAAACGGGACCACACACTCGTTCGCCCGCGCATTGCACGACGCTCTTGTTAGTGTAATGATATGCACATTTATTTAAAACTTTATGTATCGAATTCAAGTATGAGGCAGGAGTGTTTATTATTTTGGATTTTGTCACACATCAGAGTCGGAATCGACGCGGCCGGATGTAAACGACTTTATTCTGTTTACGCTTAAAAGTTTTTGTGAGCATATAACTGTTTTTGTGTATCAGCGAGTGTTACGTCAATTGAATGTACGCTTGCTTGATGTTTTTAAGTATACCACATTCTTAAAATTAGATGACAGCTTTTCTTTACGCATTTGTCTACAATAATTGATTGGTAGAGTTTAATATAGCGTTAGGTAGTAAATGGTTTTTGAATTTTCGTCTCCTAATATGTTTGTTCGCACTTGACGAAAAAACTGCCATATATATTAAAATTACACTTTCACAGGTTAGACTTAAATACGTTAATGAGTTTGAAGAAGATCGATATATTTAGGTCTTTTTACTCTCTTGAACTCCGCTGTCATATACTCGAGAGATCACTTAAAATGGTTTTCAGTTATTCCCTAATATTCGGAGACAACGTAACGAGGGCAGTTGTCTAGTATATGAGTAAACGTATCTTTCCTTTATGTATTGAATGAAAATATTAATTAATAGTAAATAAACAACGGCTCACACTCATGGGACTAACACCTACACTAGTATTTCTAAGAAAAAAACTAGGAAACAAGAACTCTTACACCCATATCAGAAACGGGATACTAGACTCAACATTCAAATTTTTACACCGCTGGCAATCGATCCCAGCACTCTCTGAACGGCAGACCGGCATGTTGACCAC
>DWKW01001474.1:0-12623 GCA_018250115.1 Doberes anticus | reverse complement strand
GCTTTGTACCTAATCGGTTTATTGGCTTCAGTTTCTGACTGACATACGGAGCTAAGATTTTTTTGTAAAGCTTAAATTTCATCAATATTTTTTTTAAGTTGTACACGGTTAACGATGTGGCTAACTCACTTTATTTGCTTTAAAATTTATTCATTTTAAGCAAATTTTCACAAAGTGCACAGATGCATAAATGTGTAGGACATTTAGGAAAGGATAAGAATTGGATAGACAAAATTTAAAGACAACTGTCTTAGATAGATAGATATTTCTTACATCTTTTTAGAAGTAGCAAATAGATATTTATTCCTTCCTGAGTATGCTTGAGAATAGAAAAAGTTACGCAGACAAATGTTTTTTTCTTCATCGTCACCCAGGGGGCGGAAAAGCTCACTCTGCATATCGACGACTTACGACTCACGACTTACAATTAATATCTACTTACCAAATTTACATCCACTTCCAGCTCCCAGAATCTATCGTTCATTACTCCGGCGTTGTTTATCACTATGTCTAATCGATTAAACACTTTTATGGTCATCTCGAACGCCTCTGAAATTTCATTAAATAAGTCAATTAAGGTAAATAAAGTTTACCTTACCTTATTTCACTCCTTATTAGTACCTTATAAAAAGTCTCAATAACTTCATTACTTGCAACTTTAATAATGTTTACGATAAGTTCAATAAGTTTTCTTTCATGGAAAAATTGTCATGGATACCCTTCTATTGCGGGTGCGATTGAGGGTTATGCCGGTCTCCAACCAGCTGAACCCCACGGTGTTCTTCTCTTGGTAACCTAAGAGTTTTTCTTCTGAAGGTGTTTTGATATTAATTATGGATGAAGCGAAACTCCTCAGGAAAACCGTCTGAAGTTGTTAACATCGATTATCCATTAAGCGAAACTCCAACTCCCGGATATGAATTCTTTGTTACCGGACTAAGTAATAAGCTACCTGAGGCGATTATGGCCAGCTGGTTAATATGGCCACTCCACATTATACACTAAATGATAGCCACTCTATCTACAGGGAATGTAGGCTATGAATATGAGTGTGTTAGCAACAGTGTACTCGTTACCGCGCTAACCACGCAAAATCACCTGACAGGATAAGTCACATTTCGCTAAAGATTTTCAGTCGTTAAGTTTTTTCCATGGAAATTTTCACGATGATACTAATATATGTATATTATTAGACATCGGTACTGTTAATGCAAATTGTATCGCTTATTCACTTAATAACTTTTTTAAGTTAAGTAGATTGAAAATATAAAGTCAGACTGTAAATTAAATATGGCCAACGAGTGGCCTCCGACAATTTTTTTTTATTATATATTAGCAGAATAGCAAACGAGCACGCAGGCCACCTGATGTTAAGTGGTCTCTGCAGCTCATGGACATCCACACCTGAGGTTGTGTGTGGATGCGTTGCTACTCCTGAGGACTACGTCGGAATGCCTCCCGTCTAGTGTTCTCTGCCTAACTACACCCTTCAAACCGAAATACAGCAGTTCTCACACTGCTGCTTTAAGGCAGATATAGGATGTATATAGATATGCCACCGCAGGCGAGCCTTCGACATAAGACTACCACCATCAAACATAAACATATTTTCATAAAAAGAAATAATAAAAAAATAAACCTTAAACCCTGATCATAAACGATTTTATTTTACCCATAATATGTTAGCTACATAGATTCTAAAAAAATAAATATAATAAGGGCTGCAGCACACAATTAATATGAAAAAAATATTGAAAAACTTTAAGGTGGCCATATTCGATCCATGTAAAATATTTAGTTATCTATAAAAAAATACCCCTACAAAGTAACAAACGAAACAACGATACGTATACGTAAACTAGGAAACTATATAGAGAGGAAGGCTAATTTGGATAAAGAGAAGAAAGGCGGAAGATAATGAATATATTTGACGTATTACCTTCGTACTGCGGGTAGTCAGTTACATCGCACTGACAGAAGAGAACGTTCTTTCGGCCATATTTGGCACCAAGCTCATCTGACACCTGCTCGCCGATTTCAGAATCGATATCACAAAGTGAAACCTGTAATCAAAGTTATAATAAATAAATAAATAAACACCAATAGCCCCGAAGTAGGATTCTCTGTGATACTTAAACCCAGACCGGCAACAGAAATCATAATTCATCTTTCAAATTTCGGCCCCGCTGGGATTCGAACCCAGAACCCTGCTAATTACCACTGTGCCAGACGGGTCGTAATAGTTATAAGCAATGGGTAACCATTAGGTACTTTTAAACAACGCTTTTACCTACGTATCACGATGAAAGTAAACGACTATTCCTACAATAAAATTGACTACGTACGTTGCCCCCTTCTGAAAGCTCAAAAACAATTTAATAATACAAAAAGTTGATTGTAGCTCAGCGTAGAGATTATATATTTTTGTTATACTTGTCCCTTATTCATAAACACTTGTAAGTAAAGTCATTTTTTAGCTAAGCAACGCCCGAAGTCCTCTCGAGGTCGTTCGTGGATGCGTCTGCCTCCTGTCCTGTTCGTTCTGCCTAACACACCCTACTTTATATGAATTGGTTGTACGTACATAAATACGTATAACACGTACGTTTAAATGAAGCTTTTTTTGAAATACGTTGAAAAGGATATCCGCAAACCTTTTAACTATCAGAATCGATACCACAGGGGCATTGCCGCGAAACCTGCAAAGTGTCTGTGCAGTGATTATTGACGCCATTTGCTGCAACGGCTTACCGCAACTTGATATAGATCCTAGTTAGATACATATATCGCTTGTCTGGGTTTCTAAATATGCCATTACAATATTGGAACGACGTCGGGTCTATACATTAGAGATAGTTTTTAAAAACGAATTGAAATCGATATTTAGTTGCTAGAACATAAAACATTTTTTTGTCCTTTTATTTGTATGTTCACGGATGACTGATTAGATTTATAGTTTAAAAGCATATATTTAGACTCAAACTGCCATAAGTTTGAACAATATGAATACAGTAGAAACATTAATACAGTTTACCTATCCTTTCTACAACACGTTTCATTATGTGCTAAAGACATAAAATTGACCTAGGACTCCATGGATCCATTCTGCTTCCGAGGACTAAGTAAGAATACCTCCTATCTTTTGTATTCTGCATAACCACACCCTTAAAATCGAAACACAGCAGTGCAGTTACGGTAGAAATAGGCGCGGCGGTGCCGCCGCAGACGAACCTTCGTCATAAAACATACCATTATGAAACAACATCTACAAAATCATGCAACATCGGGCGCGGTCTGCCAGTTTCGTTGCCCCCTCTGTTTTTTTTCTAATGTTAAGATGCTGTTGGCCCTATTAGCCTTTAGAGCTTCACCGAGCTTTTTGTCGGAGTTCTCGGAGCCGTTCTCACTCCCCTCTGGTAGATACGTGCTTTCGTGCGTTTAAGCAGTCAGTTCCTGTTGTTATACATAATTCTCGTAGCAGTCGTGAAGCTTTATAAGCATGAATTATGTATCAATATGTTTTAAGACTCAGAATAGCTATCGATATCTACAGCGACGAGAATTGGCTGTCTTTACGACTGAAATTATTAATAAATGTTGAGCACATGCTCCAACATGTTTTATGATAGTCTTATGTTGAAGTCTCGCCTAAGGCGGTACCACCGCTTTATCTCTTTCTGCAGTAAAGCAGCAATGCGAGAACTGCTGTGTTTCGGTTTGAAGGATGTAGTTAGGTAGAATACACTAGACAGGACGCATTCCAACTTAGTCCTCGGGAGGAGTAACTCCTGCATGCTCGTTTGCTACTCCTAGACAATAAAATAATAAATAAAAGAATTATGGATGTGCCTAATGGCTGTCTTTATAATCGAAATTATACGTACTGTGTACTAGCAAATTTACCATTCACTAGTTTTAGGTGTTGTTTGTTTTTGTTCAAAAGATCTTTATTTATCCATAAATTAAATTTTTTTTAACCAATAATAGCATTATGTAGGTCTGTTACCAAGGCTGATACACCTATGATCTTGAGCTATCAATGCAGCCCATCCACATTCAACTTCAAACGGAACCGAAATCCTATTTGAGATCGCACGTGGATGCGTTGCTACTCCTGAGGACTAAGTTAAAATGCCTCCTGCGAATTTTATGCTTCCTTGTGGTTACACCTTTATGAATACACATTAAAATATTTAAACTATTTATGAAATATTATTGTCATTGTTATATACCTTTACATTCAAGTGTTAGTTTTTACTTAGAAAAATCTGACTGGCGTGTTTTGTTTCAAACACCAATTATTATGCTTTTAAAATTATTATATGTTTTGTGGTGGTAGAGTCTTATGTCGAAAGCTCGCTTACGGAGGTAACTCCGTTGCTCCTATTTCCGTCGTAAAGTAGAAGTGTAAGAACTGTTGTGTTTCAGTTTGAAGGGTGCGATTAGGCAGAAGATACTGGACAGGAAGCATTCCAACTCCTCTGGAGTAGAAACGCATCCACATACAACCTCAGATAGGACTTCCGTCCTACTTGAGGTTTGATGTGGATGTCCATTGGCTGCAGTGACCACTTAACATCAGGTAGCCTGCATGCTCGTTTGCTATTCTAGTAACATACAAAAAAAAAAAACTAATTGCTGTACATTGATTCCCATTATACGGCTTTAGGCAAGTGAAGTACCTTCCGATAGAAGAATCCTTTAGTTACTGTCAGTGTTCTTGTTCATTATGTATTAACGAAATAAATTTTAATTTTACATAGAAATATTAAAGTATAATTGCATTCAGTGAGAATGCTTTGTTCTCTGTAAATCAATAACAGAGAGTGAACCAAATGGAAACCTCAAGGTTATAAAATATATTTGGATTAAACAAGGAAAACAGCACGAATGCTGACAATTATTGAAAGATCATATTTAATACCAAATCAACCTCGATTATCAATTACAATTCAAAATGTCTTATTTAATTAGCTCTACGTCTACGTTTTATAAGTTAAGATCAAGCCCGGTTAACACAGTCCACTTTATTCAATTCTTCAGCTCGTAAGTACAGAACAAATACCTAGTGACGTGGTAAGTATATAAATAAATTCACTCACTTATCACAGTAACCCACAAGGAAACGTAAAAGGAAGTTAATCCGACGTCCGGGGCGCCGGCAAAAATCAATACAAATTTTGCACGAACTAGATCTTTCTCGCGTACTTAATTACAGAGTACTAAAGTATTATAATAATTTGATTCGATGGAAACGTTTCAAATGTTTTATACAGGTCTTAGTTCGACTTTTTACCTTGAACTTAAGATTACTCAGTCGTAATGTAATGAGGCATGTGCGCAAATCTTATGTTTACTCAAGATCGGGTACACTTACCTTCGCTCCCTGCTTAAGCAGCTCCTCACTGTAAGCTAGGCCGATGCCAGCCGCCGCACCGGTGATGAGGGCAACCTTTCCCTTCAGTTCCATTGCGATAATTTTATATTTCGTGAGAGCACTGCGCCCGAATGCGGCCGCAACTACGTTCGACGTGGGTGTGCTTCGATCGCGACGGAAACTAGGGGAGACGGGGGCGGTGGGGAGCGCACCCGGTTTCACCCCAAATTCCCCTTCTGTAGTAAATATACGCACGATTGCACGGCACTCTCGCTATCTGCACCTACGTTCACGTGGACGTTCGGTTCACGGGACATTTTGTACGCCCGGTATAAATAGATTTCGTAGTACCATGGACGTACGTTTCACTATAGAATCGGCACGGCCTTACGAACTCGCCATTGTACTTTTCAGAATTCCGAACAGAATGAAATCTGTATTGGGCGTACGACCATGGGAATTGCTGTGTACAATAATTTTTCGTGAAAATCACTGTAATTTTTTCTGAGGGATAAAATATTGAGGAATGTAAATAATGTAAACAAAAACAACGTTCCTTGTTAAATTATTGCTTTATTTGTTAATTTCGAAATTTTTCATGTATTTACAGAAATGTTTCCTTTAATAAAACTTCATTAAAAATCATTTTTACCATTTTTCAACTGACTAGTGAACGTATCACAGATGGTTTTGGTCACAGAAAGGTTTTTTACGTAAACATTATTATTTGATTTAAAAAAGCGACCATTTCGATTTATTCTACGCAAATTGTAAACAAAAGCACCAAAATAAAAATCGTACTAAATTCAAAACATAAAAACACCAAATTTTACAAATCCAAGATTCAGTAACAAAGGCTCTCAAAAAATATTTTCATCAATTATTTATCTCGTGTTATGATTTAATGTGAGTGTACAAAAATAATTATAAGTACATTAAAGTCACAAAGTCATTACCATGATTTAAGATTAATTTCTACAAAACACTATTTACAATCTTAATACCTATTTAGCCCCTGTTCCCTCAATATATTTAAAAACAGTAAGACCATATTTTAAGAAAAGATCTGTTAGGACATGGGAGATGAAATATCTCTACATAGTAACAAAGAAATTATAAAACTAATAACTACTAATTGGTAGGACTATGAACTAGGTAACAACAATTATACTATTCGTTTTATTAAATTTTTGTGTAAACATACCATTACGGTCGCAGCGACCACGACCGACGGTCACTATGTCGCACGACCCACTGTTTAGTATGAGTTTACATGGAGCGCTGATCACTTTGTCGATCGCGTCCCGCGACTGGAGGCGTGGCGAGCGAGCGACCGCCGGCGTCATCGCGCGATACCACTGCTCCGGTAGCAATGCTGTCACGCGACCCGACTACGTTGCGACATTTTATATAGTTGATAATGAATTCATAATTTGGTGTCTAAAAATCCAACATGTAGATGGCAAGAAAATCTTCTTGGAATAATGACTGTATGACAATTTTTCCAGTTGTCGAGAATCGGTTCGACATAGTAAGAACTAATGTTCAAAATTAAAAAAAAAAAAACTGCGGATAGATATGTAAACTATTGGACGCCAGGTAGTCATAATTTAAGATATAAATAACAATCAAAATCGAAAGTTTTTTTGATTTTACAAAACTTACTAAGTTGCATTGTAAACTTGCATATACTTGTAGGAACCTGACGTAGGTAGACTAACGCGAATGTTGGCAACGCACAAACACCATTAAAAGTATGTACAAAAAATTTAAGAACTCAAAATTTTTAAAATTTTGGTTGTTTAGAAAAGCCAAAAGAATTTTTGATATGGTTTTATGTCAACCGAAGTAGCTATGAATGGTGCACTTGATCAGCTCCAGCGGCCGGCACTGCTTTCGCTAGATAAGAGAACGACCTCGCGTTAGGAAGACCGCTGAGTACACACGCACTGAGCGCAGAACGATTGAGGTTCATAGGAGCTGCGTCGTACCATTCCATGGTGTCGCCGTCGTAGCATTCCACGTGAGGTATTGTTGTTGACCCTAAAAAGGATATTTTAGTCCGTTTTATTAAGTAAGATATACTTTCTGACTTACATTAACAGGGTGATATAGTTACAGGTGGACGCTAAGGTGAATAATGTAGAACTCATCTTAAATTATTATTATTTTTAACAGAATAGCAAACGAGCATGATGATGATGTTAAGTGGTCACTGCAGCCCATTGACATCCACATCAAACCTCAGTCTTATCTGAGGTTCTATGTGGATGCGTCGCTATTCTTAAGGACTAAGTTGGAATGCCTCCTATCCTGTCCTGTCAAACCGAAATACGCTGTTGCTTTACGGTAGAAATAGGTGCAGCGCTGGTGCGGTGAATATGAACACATCTTGAAAATATGAGGATCTACAAACAATGTTATTTAGTCATAGGTTCATGATCATGTGAAGGCACCACTTGTCTAGTATAATATGCCTAACAATACCTTTTAATCAGATAAACAGCAGTGCGGGCACTGTAGCTTTACGGCAGATAAAGCTGATGGCGCCGCCGAAGGTGAGCCATCGACATGAGACACTAACACCATACTTAGGGTAGGGTGCCTTTTGGTCCCATATGCTCCATTAGCTGTACTACGTAGTAGGCAAGTAATAACGGTTGGTGTAAACGCAGTGCCAGACTCTGAATTTGCCCATAAGCATTTGGAAGTTTTGTATTAGCCACATGAAAATCCACAAAGAATGATAATGGCAAGACGTGATGGCTTGAAATCCATGGATCCATGATTTCTCCAAACAACATTAAAATAACTTTTACGTTACTCACATGCAAATTAATATCGTAGTCGGCAAACAACCATAGACTTTGAAAGGAAGATCAATAAACAAGTTTACTTTGAAAGGAGTATATTTACAGATCTAAAAATAAACATAATAAAGCGGTCCAATAGCCAATTCCCGGATATGTGAGTCATTTGTGAGCGTAGGGAAAATGTTTTACTTAGGTTTCTAAACTTTTTAATGCATAAATAGTTAGGATTTATAGTGGAAGACTCTTATGTCGAAAGCTCGCCTATTTCAGCCATAAAGCAGCCGCGCAAGAACTATTGTATTTCGGTTTGAAGGTCCACACCCTTCAAACACTGGAACTAGGCAGAAAACACTGGACAGGAGGCATTTCAACTTAGTCCTCGGGAGGACCTCAGAAAGAACTTCCGTCCTATTTGGGGTTTGTTGTAGATGTCCATGGCCATCAGTGACCACTTAACATGCATGCGTGCATGCTCGTTTGACATTCTGGTAACATAAAAAAAAGGATTCAAAACTTTGCGCTGAACTGGAATCAGAAGATTCATTCATTGTCAGTTGCATTTAAAAGGACTCAGTTCTAAGAGTAACATTCTCATGCCCTATTTTGTGGGTACTTCACAAGTTTGATGAAAAATGGTTTTTCATATTTGCCAATGTCGACCCTCGCGTCGCCGCTATTATCTCTATCTACCAAGCAGAGGGATCGGGGTTCAATTCTTCCAAGCGGGATGAGGAGTCAGGCAGATCAGAATGAGGAGATTGAAATCAGGGAAAATGTCAGTGCCTGTGAGGCCGCAGTTGCAGGCAGGCTGTGTGTCTATCATACGAACAGAACAACAAATAAATAAATAACGTTTCACACTCATAGCGCCACAGCAGGATTTTTATCCTGTGTCGCGGGTGTCATGGACACAGACAGAAACAAGCACACAGACACCCAGACCAAGTACAGAAATCTAAATTCATCATTCAAATTTCTGTCCTGCTGGGAATCGAATCCAGGACCCTGCTAACGACAGACCGAACATAGCCCACGGCGTCATATGGGTCGTCGCCCTTGAACCCTTCGCGAACGAATTTAAGGCTATATTACGTTGCTGTTTATTTATTACTTTAAGTAATAATTCTTGATTACCGTTAAACCCTCCAATAACAAAAATCATGTCGTCCAATAGGACAGTTGCGAAGTTACTTCTTGCGCTAAACATCTCTGTTACTTCTTGCCATTCGCCACCGCGCTGAGGGTTGAACTTTTCGCCTGCACAAAGGAAACTTGCTCTCAGTATAACTCACCGCTTCAACATTTAAAACTTTCCTTTAAATCCTTTAGAAGTTTTTGTCTATTTAGTTGTCGTATATGCCTTTCACGGAAGTAGGTAATTCCTACATACTATTGTTATAAAATTGTATCATGGCTGTGTTTGTATACTAAAGGTATTCTGAATAATGGAGTATTTAGAGGTTATTGAACACGCATATTTTTATGTATAAACGAATTTTTAAGTACGGTCTTCATCAGTCGGGTGTACTGCTGAATGGCTTTGAATGAGAATACTGTATGGACAATGGAATGGTTTGACTTCAATACTGCGAACTTATGAGAATACTCTTGCGTACCTATACTGCGGATACAGCTTGACCTCACCTTAGTATACGTCGTCATATAACAAGTGAAAAATCAATAATAATACGCACATAATTTATAAATAGTTATAGATAATCATTTCAAAAAATTAAAGATGCGTGCTGAGATTTGAAGCTCGACCCACCGGAGCGGGAGGTCCATAACCACTGGGCTATCACTCACTTCAGATTTTATCCACTAGGCTATCACTCGCTTTAATGTTTCATTTCACTTTCATATATCTAATTCTAATTTTGCATTTTGAAAAACAACACTTAAAAACGAACAAAGATGTCCTGTTGGAGATAAGAAATATATATATATATATGTAACCTATTGAGATGACGAATGAGTAAGAATTTCTTATACATTTTAGAAATTTACTAAATGAATAGCACGAACCAGTATTTAGACGGCTGTATCCATTAAAACCTCCAAGCGCATACAAGCTGTCCCTGTACGCAATGAGGCTAACTCCAGATCGGGGACTAAGCATTGACCTTATGAAGCTCCACTGTTTCGTTTCCGGATCGAACACTTCAGCCGAACTGAGGACTTCTTGACCATTGAATCCACCCACGATGTAGATCTATGAAAAATATTTTTATTAATACATAGAGTTTAATGCCTACTTATTTAAAGTAAAAGAGAGTAATTAAAGTTCCTGTACTCCTTGTCGCCTTACTAAATTCTACTGTTATAGAAATTTAGTTGCTATTACACCTAATCAACATGTTGGTATGTCTAAAGTAAAAAATAAGAACTTTCATAGAAATAGTCATAATTTCCCGTTTATGTAATGATATTGTAGCAGTTTTTCATTGCCTGAAAACACGGATAAAATGGCGTTTTCTAAAAATGAAACCTCCAGATCGATTTATCGCCCCCAAAACCACTGTATTTTTGATGAAAATCGTTGAAGCTGTTTCTGAGATTCAGATTACATATATACAAGAATTGCTCGTTTAAAGGTATTAGGTATATGTTAAATTTCAAGGTTATTTAGATGGTATTTCACAGAGCGGTGTCAACCCGCATGAACGCCGTTTTGAGAAAAGCGTAAAGCTTTTGAGCACTCCTCAGGAGCATATCTTCCGGTATTGTTCTTGAACTATACCTACTCGGTGAAGATTTGATAATAGTAACGTAGATAGACTTTATAGGTATGAATACTTGATAAGTTGACAACAGTAATGAACGAAAAATAATTCTACTTTTTATTTAATTGCGCCATTTGTTACAATTAAATTGCAAAACAGTGTTTACCGCTCATGACCCCTTTTAGCATATTATCTTTTGGATGAAAACATTATAGGTAGAATAAAAAGAATCTAATTATTCTCAATTATGTATTTACATATTTACTTCTTTAAAATAAGCTGTTTATTTTTTTATACATTGACAGAATAGCAAACGAGCAGGCAGGCGACCTGATGTGATGTGGTCACAGCAGCCCATGGACATCCACATCAAACCTGAACTAGGACGGAATCTGAGGCTGTATGTGGATGCGTTGCTACTCCTATGGACTAAGTTAGAATGCCTCATGTCCCGTATCTTTTGTCTAATTATCTCTACCACCATTACCACATTCCCGAATTGAAAATCATTCGGGTAAAATTGCATAGCATGGTATTTTATATCAAGATTTTTAAAATATGCACCGTTTTTTTAAACCTTAAGTTAAAAAGACTTGAAACCTCTTTGCTTAATAGCAATTCAGAGAAAGTAATTTTGAGGATTGATCTAAAATTCTGCAAACCCTGTTTTTAGTATAAAAATATTTCAGCAAGTTTTCCTAATATGAGCGTTTCAATAGTCTCTTCAAAACGTATCAAAACGTGGCATCTATAACTCCTAACAGATAATTTTATGCATTTAGAGCTTTCTTGTAGATACTACACATTTGTGCTTTAAGTAACTGAAAGTAAAGAATAAGAGTGTAACTAGATTTATCTAATTTGTAATTTTAGGTGTGCTTATTGTTTTTAATCATCTATAAAAAAGGAGTGTTACAAGTTTGACGCCTCTCTGTCTGCCTGTGGCATCGTAACTCCCAAAGGGATAGACCGATTTAGATGCGGTTTTTATTAGAAAGCTGGTCAGCAGATTCGGTGCTTTTTCCTATAACTTCACTTAAAAAGCTTAAAATAAATGTTAAATTAAAGTAATTAAAAGCTCCGACATAATAATATGATTAAGTCTTAAAAATTCAGAAATTAGTTCCGTTTACTCCGTTAAGAAAAAAAAACTCGGGAGCGTTTTCGAGGGACGCGACATCACCGAATGAGCGACCCGAAAGCGGTTTTATTACTAATGGTGTTATTTAAAATGTTATTGTCACATTTACGTTTCTTACGTTTCCTTCTGTTCAACATCACTACGTTCAAATCACTGCCAATCGCATAACTTCGTAAATACTTACCTTTCCACCTAAAGACGCAGCGCTAGCATCAGATCGGTGTTTGTTCATAGGCGTGGTAATTTCCCATTGATTCTTAACGGGATAGTAGCGTTCTACTGAAGACATTCTTGTCCTGCCATTGTATCCTCCCAAAGCGTAAATGAGACCATCTGAAAACCATTTCAATTACAGCATGTTTCTTGTGAATAGAACCTAAACATAAATATAATTTGGTGGTGACATAGTCTTATGTCGAAGGCTCGCCTGCGGCAGCACCACCGCTGTGCCTATTTCTGCCGTAAAGCAACAATATGTTTCGATGTGCTGTATTTCGGTTTGAATGGTGTGGTTAGGCAGAAGACACTGGACAGGAGGCATTTCAACTTAGTCCTCAGGAGTAGCAACG
>DWKW01001473.1:0-12624 GCA_018250115.1 Doberes anticus | reverse complement strand
GATGTCCATGGGCTGAAGTGACCACTTAACATCAGGTGGCCTGCATGCTCGTTTGCTATTCTTTTAAGATAAAAAAACCTATTTGAGCTCAGTCGTCCATAGGCTTCTGTGACTGCGACCATCAGCTAGTCCTTTTGCCACTCCGTTTATATAAAATATGATTTTGTAGAACTCAGAACCATTAACAAATTTAGAGATAATTGCTTTTCAAGAGTATGACTACTAAGTAAAATGTAACCGACACTAAGATTTAATGTGAGATTCCGAGAATCTTAATTAATCAATCTGAAAAACCACGATTTACTTTGAAACATCATAATTTTTTTCTATATCAAGGAAATAGCTAACGAGCATGCAACATTATGTCGAAGGCTCGCCTGCGGCGGCACCACCGCTGCATCTATTTCTGCCGTAAAGCAGCAGTGTGAGAACGGCTGTGTTTCAGTTTGAAGGATGTGGTTAGGCAGAAGACACCGGACAAGAGGCATTCCGACTTAGTCCTCACGAGTAACAGGATACAGGACAAGAGGCATTCCATCTTAGTCCTCATGAGTAGCAACGCATCTACATACGACCTCAGATAGGAGTTTCGTCCCAGTTGAGGTTTGATGTGGATGTCCATGGGCTGCAGTTTCCACTTAACATCAGGTGGCCTGCATGCTCGTTTGCTATTCTAATAACATCAAAAAAAAATGACAGTAAACCTACCAGAGAAAACAGATTTCAAAAACAAGTTCAAAAAGTATAGTTAAGTCTCTCTATAGCAGGGTATAACTAGACATAGACTCACATAAACAGACTGCTAAAATGCATGCATGCATGACCCTTCGGCTATAACAACGAATACAGAGCTTATATAAAATAAAAATTACCTCATAAATGAAGCATTGGACGATTGTGATGATAGTAGCAAATGCGGCGTGAAGCGAAAAGAAAACATCGTTGAGTTGCACCGGATTCAAACTGCGTGGGTGGCGGCTGAAGTATTGGCTCTGCAATGAACGTTATCATCAATATATCATCAAAGCCCAGTCCAGTCCTATACTAAATCTATCCAAGAATATACAAATACCAACCCTTCCATTTGCCTAGAGATAAGAATATATCTCCAAATTGGAGGCACAGGCTAAGTTAACCGACTTGTCGGTGGGACAGTTTGAAAGCTCTCGAAGGTTTGAGACGGTTCATTGCAATTAACTTGTGAAACGGTTCTCAAATGTTTAATGCAATGAACACGATGACCTTTTTGACAAGCCAAACGATGCAAGCTAATTTACATATCAAATATGAATATAAAGAGAACGCACGATTTAAGAGCGAAAGTTAAAAGTTTACATAATCAATATCATAATGATGAGATCGAGGAATTCTAAGTTTATCCTAAAATATTTATTTTCATCGTCAGTCAATAGCAGACAGCTATGTATTTAAACAAAATTAAAATAATTATAATTACCTGAATCACTTCAGAGAAATATAATCCGCAATTGAATAGCGAATACATCGTGAAACCCATTATGTTGAGAGCTAGGAAGTCGAAATTAAGTCCGACGACGCTCTTTCTCCTAAAATTGATGTAGATCTGTGGGTAGAAGGACACCGACCACGCAGCGAAGTAGATCCACCCCATGATGTAGGAGATGATGTTGATTGCATGGGAATGCATCACAGTGATTCGCAGGAAGAGAGAGTCGAGACTGGAAAAGAAAACGAGAGTGGGTAACGAACAAATGAATAGAAATACTATATATATGTATATGTGAAGGCGACTATGAAATCATGTTAAGTTATTATATTAAGTATGAAATTGAGTGATATCCACACACAACTTTAGGTGTGGATGTCCATGGGCTAGAGATATCACTTAACATCAGCCTGCATGCTCGTTTGCTATGCTATTATCAAAAAAAAATGAAGGTCGCACAAGGATAACTAAACATTATTGATCTTGCGACTTTAGGTACTATTAGTTCGTTGGAAAATTATACCTTATGTAAACGGTAAAGGAAAATTTTTACCTCGCTGGGGATCGAACCCAGAACCCGCTGAACAGCAGACCGCATGTAGACCACGGCGCCGTACGAATTACGTGTATTTGTGTTTCTCATATTCCGTTTTTATTTTTTATGTTCTTTGACTTAATTTTTCCAAATATGTTCCGTGAATGTATTGAAATTTTAATTTGGTTCTTGTGTCTTCTTCATGCTTCGGATCGTATACTCACTTAACATTAACACCCGGTGTGGCATTGAATGATACTTCGGAATTCCCCGGGCTCTTGCCGAACGCGCGTATCTCGTACGTCAGCTCGGCACTTGCGTTCGGCTCCTGCGCTCCTGGTATGCTGATCGTTTCTGGCACGATCTGGACTATATCAGGATGTTGGATCTGAACTGCTAATTGAAAGGTTGTGTTTTCTTGGCCACTGGGAAATTGGAAACATAAATTCATCAAAAATATTGTTTTATACGTTTAAGACAAACAGGACGGAGCCTGATTGCCACTTGTATTGTTACTTATAGAATTTTTTGAATTAAGATTCCTGAGCGAAAATCTACAAAAAATTTATGATTTTTTTATTTTTTTATTCACGAATGCTGACATCGTTACAGAGAAAGTCTAGAAACGAATATGTAAAATTAAAATTTTACTCGTATTGCAATAAATGTATAATATGAAGTCCCTTACATATTCAATGTAAAAAAGTAATATTATGAAACTTACATTTGGATTAATTTGAAGAGGCGGTCGGCGTCCACTAGGATATTGATCTTCTGCACGTCAAAATACATTTTATTTATCTCACATTGCGCATTTGGTAAACCTGAAAATAAAATATTTTATAGATTTTTTATCACACTTGCAGTCTGTATTGCAATATTTAGGTAAAGTATTTTAACAAACAAATTATGTGATGAATTTCTATTTGAAATTCGGTCAATGAAAAATGATGTATTTATTCTATACATAAGTTTTAAGTAGCGCATATGGGACTTTAATTGGTGACATCAGACATTGTGTTATTCAATTCAATTATTATTTTTAATAAAACAATTTTTTTCTTAAAAATTTGCAGGTTTTTCGAACATATTGAACGAAATTGGTTAAATGACTTCATGTGCACGTAAGCACAGTTACAGATATCTTCACTACAGTCCTTTTACAGTATCTTTTTAAAGTAACTTACCTACGAAAATCATGGCAAGTACAACACAATAGCTTAAACTATGACTAGAAGCCAATCCCGCGGCCTTGCCGGGGAAAGAAACTGCAGGGGTACGCGCCATTTTTGGGATTAATCTGTGGACAAGAAAATAAAATATTATGCCCGCGCGAAGACTAATGGGACAAAGGGACGTGGCATGACACACGTCCTATCGCTGATCAAAGTTGCTGATGGTACTCCCATTTCATCATCAATATTACCATTAATGGGCATGCGCCATAAGCAGACTTTACACACTTACATTACTTTTGACGGCTGCAGTTTTATGTGTGCCTGCGGCAATATTGTCACAGCCCGGCTATTTCTGCCGTAAAGCAGCAGTGTGAACACTACTGTGTTTCGGTTTGAAGGGTGTGGTAAGGCTGGAAAGTAAACATTCCAACTCAGACCTCTGGGATAATACGACCTCAAATGAACGATGTCCATGAACTGTAGCGACTACTTAACATCAGATACCCGCATGCTCGTTTGCTGTTCCCTTATATTCAGAAAAAAAACCAGGTATAACAATACTCTACATAGTTTACCTACTCGAGTAAAAGCTTTAAAAAAATCTACTATGAGTATCAACAGAAAATATGGCACTCTTATTATCGGGGAATTGAAGATAATTTTGAAAAACTAACGGATGTCTACAGTTTAGAGGTCGCGGAGACTGTATGTATTGGACATATTTCAACTTTGGACAGCTCAAAAGCTGCTATTAAGCTCAAAAGTTTGACTTAGGTTCAAAGTTTTGACAATATCAGTAGAGTAGAACCAGCGAACAGCTTGATATGCGTTTTTCACTTATTTGTGTCGACAGAATAGCGAGCGGAAGTCATCATCGCAAAATACACAAATTAACTGTGTACATTATTTACCGTGTTATATAACATAAGTTAAACACGCAAGTGGGACAATAGATTGAAAATGTAATAAAACTCAACAAATGCAATTCCAATTTTCCGCCGTATCACAAAACATTCGATATACGGGTAACGACATTTACTGCCATAAATGTTGATTGTTAATATAACAGTATGTTTACATAACATTGGATTTGGATATTCATGGATTCATAACTTCGGGCATGCGCGCCCGTTTTGATACCCGTTAAAAAATAGTTGTAGAATTGTATACCTAATATAATAATAATAAATAATATACTATGTTCTTTTTTGAAGTCAGCAATAAACATGTGCCATAAATTGTTGCAACTGTACCGGACATACGAGAAGCACTTTTATTTCAATATTATAGAAGTTTAAAAAAAAATTGAGATCTAGTATAGCCGGAGGTTCTTGGTCACTACTAATAGCTTATTAATTCTCAACGAGTTATTAAAAGAAAAGTAGGAAGAGAGGCGATCAGAGTTAGCTCCCTGGACATTGAGACGACAGCTCCTTGAAGCTACAGCTCGCGCTGTACCGCCATGATGACGTACGTATTAGTGCATGCACCAATCCTAGAGACATTCCAATATGTAACAGGCAGCCAATGAGGGGGAGTAGAAATACCACATACCCTAATCTCTCGTTGTAATGATCCTGCTTATATGATCAATCATGGATTCGGAGCTCTTCTACTTACCAAGAGCAATATGTCAATAACATAGTGTTTGTGAATATGTGAGCAGTTTATGGCTATACTTCACAGTATACTAACCAATATTAAGTGAATACTTGATGGTAACAGAACCCAATGTACTTCAAAATAAAAGACTTGTTTTAAAACTTAATACTATAGTCGTAATACCTTTCAATAAAACTATTAAACGTGAATCAAAAGGAGAAAAGCAGTATTTATAGGAGATAAAAAACGAGAATTTTGAAACAAATCTGGTTTTTTCATCAAGTAAAATAAAATAAATACAAAACAGAGTCATACAAAACATTGACAACCGCAAAGATACTGAACTTCAATGAAAAGCTTTACCTGCTATTCTGCTTCACACAATGATAACAAGGGCTACTGTCTAACTACACACGATCGATAGAAATGAGGAGCAGTAATGACACTACAAACACATCAACAAAAATTCGATACACGAATGTATATAGCAGACACTCGATTTGCCTAGAGACAAGCACTGTATCCGACTGTTGCAACTACACTGTTGTATTCAACTGTCCAAGGTGAATTGGTAGTAAATAATTAATTCACCATAACATAGATTAAATCATTCTGATTTTATGTTTGTTTTACGGTCTGTCTACCCATTTGGTTAATCGAAGAAGCACTTTAATATTTTTAAACGCTTCTTTAATTACACGTTAGGGGCCATCAATAAACACACACACACGTTACACACGTGACGTTAAGGGGGTGGAAGGGGGACGACAAAGTGTGACATTGTGTGGCAAAGGGGTGGGAGGGGTGCTATTTTCGTGACGCCACATTTCAAAATCTATTTTAATGTAAGTGTGTAATACGAAATTTGAACTATTAAGGAAAAATTCAACAACATTTTCAACTCTATCATTGCATTCCATTTGCATTTCTCTAGATGTAAAATTTGTGACGTCACACTAGGGAGGGGCGGAGTTGTCTCATCATGGGTAGCAGTCCTATTACCGCGATATAAATACATAAAGATCTTAAAGACAATATTAGCAAGCACTTCAAATGGTGTAACGGTACCCAAGTGTTGTTACTAACATACGCTTTGCATGGACGGCGCGTGACCGGTACGGTATCATGATCGCAAGTGGCAATGAGCCGACGCACCTGATTGGAGATTGTGGTCAAATGAATCGTATATACAGGTAAATGACTGTTGAATGAAACAAGCGAAATCATGGTACTAGTTCCTTCGGAGTGATTATAACGATTTTGAATTTTATATGAAAACTGTAGCGCGACACGTAAGTATGGTATTTTAGTGGACAATTTGTAGTCGTGTAGTTGTCGAACGTGGTTAAGGTTGAAGGGTTAAAAATTATACGAAAGTACGTTAAAAGTTATACGAAAGGTTTAAAAATTATACGAAAATACTTTAAAAGTTATAGGAAAGGTTAAAAAGTTATAGGTACAAAAGTACTTTAAAAGTTATACAAAAGTTAAAAAATTTTACGTAACAATTATACGAGTACTCAAATTTATTTTATTGAATTCCTTACTTAAAAATACGAAAATCATATTGAAGCGTGAAGAGGTTGTACTAATTCACTAAGTACGAAATAATTAAGTTCATTATAGACGAAAATCAATAATTAACGCAAAATTTATAACGTTTAACGTATTTCATTCCAAGTCGATGTGTTGGATGTGTGTGAGAGACAATTTGATGAACGAACGAAGTCGCAGGCAACAGCTAGTTGTTAAATAAATTTAAGCGAAGCTGAAGTCGCTTTGTACGCCCAGAAACCAAACAAGTCACGCGTGTCTAGCCTCAAGGCGGTTATTAAGATCCACAGACCACCAACTATAAGGGACAGTTGATTGCCAGCCTTTGATATGGATGAAGAAGGGCATAATATTATAAGGAAATATATACAGCTTATCCATGTTATTATAGTTTAAACCATAATGAAGTATTAGGTATCGTTACAACAGATGGCAATAAGCGGATAAAGTTTATTGGACGTTGTTGTCAACTTCTAGTTGAGTCATGTAAGTTGAGTCGACTGTGAATAGAGTAACGGAAAAAAAACAATATTGAGAAAAGGTACATTACTTAAGGCAAAATATAAGTATCTCAACTTAATCTGATTCTGTGATTAGGACTCGAAATTTAAAAACAAATAAATATTTTTAAGGCACTCTAAATGATTGTAGTCTGCTGCAAAGGAATGTAAAGTCAGAACCTGATGCTTAACATTCAAAGAATTTATTTAAATAACAGTAAGAGATTTGAATGAAACTACTACAAATAATACTTACAACTCGCTTCAACAATGACCCTTAACTAAACCAGTCTCTGAAGTATACAGGCGGTTCTACGTACAGGTGAAGTACAAAAACTGGTCGCTTGTTGAATTCGATACAGTAATTATGCAGTGCACGTAGTAAGAACTTGTACCGGAATTTTAAAGTAAAGAATACGCTCTCACGGCTTCTCGCAGGGACAAGTTTATTTAATAGCCGTAAAAAGCCGTGCAAAATATTCTGACAACAATCTAACAATATTCTGACAACATATTGCTGAAGTTATTTTAACTTTGTTTCAATCACATAATAAAAGACGATAATTTATAATTTCACACTATAAGATCTTTTATTGTCTGATCTAGAATTTACAACAAGTTTAAAAACCACAATAATTAGACAACAATATCAACTTATACATATAAAAGTTCTTACCCTTGTAGACAATACAAAATTTAATTAAAATTAAACATTAAAATTTAATGAACCAACCTAACAAGTATTTAATACTTAACTCAATTTCGTTTCCTAAAACAATAATGTCAACCCCTTTTTTCTGCATTCCAGATGTTATTTTTCACGTTCCAGACTTTTCACGTTATTAAAGTTTTGATTTATTTTAAATAATCTTAAAAAAGTAAGTGTCAATTCTAATTAATTCAATTCTAAGTTTTTGGCTAAGTAAAGTTATTTTAGATACAGGCAACAGAATTCGGCATAGTAGTGTATAATAATATGTAAGTCTTCAGAATTACACTATTGATACAGATGTACTCGTATTATGATAACCATTGTCGACTATTCTTACTTTATGTATAGTATAACTATAGAGATATGTATGTATAAACGCTAGATTTTCATTAAAGGTTTTTGCTACGGTTTTCTCTAATAAAACGTTTAATTTTATTTGCAGCAAAATTACACCTACGTTAGATGATCGCTGCGCCTTCTCGTACCTATGTGAAACAATGGTTCTGAATCGACTTTAGGTAAATTCATTTTTTTTTTATAATTAAATGAAAAAACATTATCGACCGTTATGAATAAGACAGAAAGCATTTTTAGAGACCAAGGTGAACAATATACTACATATAATATAATATAATTATTGACGTCAACAAATTTCGTCTGCCCAGTGGCCTGTTAATAATTCTTTAAGGATTCCACTTTAATTGACCTTATGGCCATATTTAAACCTATCATATAGTTTAATTGATCTGATTAACGATGTTTGCGATAATGCAATTTTTAATGCAAATAATTTTTGAATCTATTAGTAAAACGAATCGCCGTCAACTGTAACGAATAAGATACATTACCATATCATGGTGTTATTTGCAACGTTTCAGGTAAGTCATTAAAATCAGTTATTTCGACTTAAATTGGGAATTTAAAATACTTCCTTATAAGCCTATCCAACTCAAAATGCTAAACGATATATTAAGAGATATGTCTTTGAAGTTACTACATAATTAATGAACATAGATAAAGATTTTTGCAGTCATTTCGTACGTCTAATTGTCTTCAACAGAGTAAATATTGGACGAACTAAACTATCGCCTTACGTCTCTAGAGCCTCTGAATTAATATGCTTATAGCTAAGTAAATAAAGGCGTGGCCCTATTAAAACTTGTACAGGATGCGCATAATAAATCACTTTTTTTTTTAAATCGACAATTGCGAGTAAAACTTGCGGCGTAAAGGTTCCGTACAAATTTTAATATGTATATGTAGTCCACAAGCGGAATCGAGATTTTTTTGGTATATAATGCTCTACATATAATCAATTTTCTGATCGTTTTCGACAGACGGAAACAAAATGATTAAATAAGAGATCCGTTTTCCCAGACCGAGGTACAGAACCCTAAAAATGATTCATTTATTCAAAGATCTTAAATCCATCACAGCGGCTCTGACAGTATAGGTAATGATGCCCAAACACGCCCGCCAAAGTATGAAAATCGATATAAATACCTATCTAAGAACCGTTCCAATCAGAGTTATAAACGACTCGAAGGCCATCTAGTAGCCAAAAACTTGAGAGAGCGATAAGCCGCTACCCTATATTTGTACCAAATCGCATTAGAGAAGCATAAGGCTCTGCCACGTCAAATTGCGTCGTCCTCACTACACTAGTCGACAAAAGCGATCAAAAATCTTACATCTAACATTACTAAACTATAAATTAAACGTGTTTACGTGGCAATTGAGAGTACGACACAATATAGTTCCAATGAAATAATAACGCAACACTATGTTTCTACAAGAAAAACGTGCCGTAAATATCAAAAGCACGTGCTCAAACCATTCAATTGTAACGGCAGCTTATCGGCGGCATTGACTCGTGCTTGCATATTACAACAATAACACTGGAAACCGTTAACCTCAGTCGCAAGTTTATAGACCTTTGACTCGATTCTCGCGGCCCGAAATACTCGGTTACGTAACGTCTTGGATATGAAGATATTAAAATTTAACAAAAATCGATGATTGTAGCTAACGTAGCTATGCCGATGCTACCATAGCGGTCGTACGGGGCCCCTGACACAAGGGGCACCTGCGGGCCGCAAACGATTGTTTTCTATCAATACATTTTTTCGAGGGGGCCCTCCTCGTAGAAGTTTAAACACACCGCAAAAAATAAGTCGCCTTTCGGCTAAAAAGGCTAGTTATACAACTGCATGATTGACCATACGCATTCCTTCCTGAGGTCCTAATCCGTGATTTGACAGTTTACGAAAAAACGATCGAATTCTGTATTTATTTTGATTTAATTTTTAACTTTTCTTTAATTGTGTGACCTAAAATAAAGATATACGGGGACGAAGGGACGGAATTAATGCCTTTTAACATTCTCTAACTGTCAACCCACGGTGAGAAAATGTGATGATCTCTGAAAGGAATGAAAGCGAAAATACCAAGTTACCAAATACCAAAATACAAGCCCTAGCGGAGACAGGAACTTCAAATTGTGTCCATTGCTCGATTTCGTATTTGAAAACGACCTTTCACAGTACGATATCTTGGTTGCATGGAATAATAACAAATTCGATTCGGTTTTCCGTTAACTGTCAAAAAGTCGTTCTAAGGTCTCCTGTAAAGATGTTAATGTAACCGTGAAAGAAACGTAGTTTTAGTTCATATATGTATGTACTTACTAGACTGCCGCCCGCGACCTTGGCCGCGAGTAAGAGATAAAAAAGTAAACTATCTTAAATGACCTCCCGAGAATAAGACGGCGCATACTACCGTGGGGTCAAGCTGTATCCCAGATTCTGCTTGGTCCAGCAGAATCTTATACAAATTTTACGGCAGAATTTAAGTCAATCCATATGCATTTAAACTGTGATGTCTCTTTCAAATCGTTTCAGGTGTTTTTGCGTGATTGGTGAACATACATACATACCGACAAAAAAATTTTTCATGTACTGAACAGTCGATATCTACAATCTTTAATATTATAGATTATTCCATAGTAGAAGCGATATGCAACATAGTAGCAAACGAGCTGATTTTACATTGATAGCTCACGGATGTCAAACAGGAAAATAATCAATGCGATGCTATTCCCGAGTTTGCCTTGCCTGCTGGTGAAGTGCAAGTTTATTCACATTCAGCAAACGTCGTGACTGCATTAAAATATCCATTGCCGCCATTACCACGTAAAACCAACGTATCTGAACTGCTGCTCTATCCAATACGTACGTTAATCGAACTAAACAAAGACGTATAAGCCTTTAATTTTCCTGGCGGTTATCTGGCTAAAACGTATAATGAATTCGCTACCTGATTAAGACCCTCAACTAAATGCGCCCCAATGTTCGCGGACAGGCTGGGACTTTTTAAATCGAGGGCGAATTACTCATATGCCGGTTTGCTATAGGTGGTGGCATTGTACGTTTCTTGAGCTTTCGTTGCTTTCTATCGAGATTGCGGTTAGTCATATTTTCAGGAGGCACCTTAATAAGTGAAAGTTTACCAATGAGAGGTTGATTTGATAGCATGGGTATTTTTAAAGGTTTCAATTTAAATTATAATAAATTATAAGTACTAATACACAAAGAACTGCTGTGTTTCCGTTTTAAGGGCGTGGTTAGGCGGAAGACAACCTGTCCTGTGTCTTCAGCCATTTCAACTTAGTCCTCAGAAGTAGCTACACATCCACATACAACCTCAGATAGGACTTGCGTCCTATCTCAGAGACAATACCTCACCTTATTTGACCTCATAGTTTCGTTTTATCTATAAGCTGACACAATACCACTTATCGAGCATCTTCTATGGAGGACATAATATGTGATCCTCTAGTGGTTCTTGACGCTTGCTTTTATAATTTAAGCCGATCACGTTTTTAAGAAAAAATATACGTGTGATTATTAATCTAATCTACGCTGATATTATTGAATCTACATTTTTCTCGTATATTATGTCATTGTATTTATAGAACTCGAATTAAATATGATTGTGCTTATATTTTCTATGTAATTTTGGAAGGAAAACCTATAGTTAGGTATATTGATAGATGCTCGTTAATTTGTTTTGATTTAATGGCTCTTTATTTACTTCTTTCTTTATGTACGCAATAAAAAAGGCGGATAAGGATGCAAAAAGAAAAAATATGTGAAAACATTATTTAATCTCAAATAATATTTCGAGTTGATTTTGAAACTGCCAATACCGCAAACATTTTTTTTAGCAATTAGGTGCTGTGATTATTTCCGTTCTTTATCAATTTATTTATAAGCTTATTATTAAAAATAATTTAATCGTAAGTACATGAACTAATATTATACGCATTAATTCATGCACAACTTACCACCCAAAAAAATATTTTTATTGCCAGAGCCGGTACGCATACACGAGATATTCATTTCCTGTCCCACTGCTAGACACGAGTGTCAGAGATGAGAGGATTTAGGTCATAGTTCAACACGCTGGCTAAGTGCGGATTGGTGAAGTTATGGAAAACTCTTCGGTAAGCAGGTTTCCTCACGATATTTTCCTTCGCCATTAAAGCGACTCTTAAATTTTTAATACGCACATAATATCGAAAAACTTGCGTGCGGCATCTGAACACCGGCTCATCACTTAACCGCTAGGCTATCACGCACATACTCATCCCTTTGAGAATGTACTAAAGGACATCAGATTTAAATAATACATGCATTGCATCACAATCTATTACTTATTCATCTTTAACACGTAAAATTTACAGTTACATGTATATTATCATAATTCACGCCTATTGTTTAACAACAGTGTCTGCTTGTATATCAGGTGATCAAGAAAATCAAATCCAGGACCCTCCGAAAAGCATTACGGCGTGGTATATTAAACTAAAATTATTCAATTGAACTGTATTTATTATGAAATATACTTTCTCATGTATATTTCGCAGGCGGTGGCATCACGGCCGCACCAATTTCTGCCGCAAAGCAGCAGTGTCAAAACTATCTTTCGGTTTGAAGGGTGTAGTTAGGCAGAAGACACCGGACAGGAGGTATTCCAACTTAGTCCTCAGGGGTAGCAACGCATTCACATGCAAAATC
>DWKW01001472.1:0-12624 GCA_018250115.1 Doberes anticus | reverse complement strand
CCTGAATTTTTGGGTTAGGTGTGCCATGACATACAGTCACACGAACCCAAACAACCGGTCAAGAAACAGACATCAAAATTAATCATTTAACTTTCGGCTCTATTGGGAATCGATCCCAGGAGTCTCCGTATAGTAGACCAGCATGTTAACTATTGTCATACGGGTCGTCTGCATATATTTGATACTACAAATAAATTAAGACATTAAAACCTACGTCTACGTTCTAATTCAATGAGTGTCGGTCGAATAAAATTATTCTGAAACTTTGTAATTTTTGTTTATATATCTCTACACAATTATGGTATTCTGACTACAACAGAATTATACAGTGCGAATACGGAAATAAAACAAACCGAAGGTATAAAGTATATTTTATATTACCGCACAGGAGAGTTTATTGCGCCCTAGAGAACTGTTTTCATTGATTCAACCTGAGGCCCGATCATCAATTTTGACAGTTTACAAAAAAAACATATACAATTCCATTCCTTATACATATAAGCTAATACATATTAGAAGTGCGCCTAGAATGTGGAGAACTAAAAATTATTAGTTATCATTGCTCGATTTCATATTTAGAAACGACCTCTAAAAACAATTCAATATCGTCGATGTCGGATGTAATCGGATCTAAACTACTAAAGTATAGTGCAGTGTGTATCTCGTACATTCGGAAAATAGCAGAAAATTGTTATGCTTAAAATGTACATCATGGTACCCGCTAAATGCATACCGCAACTTTATAGGCACTGCAACAAAGTTAATTAGATAGAAATGTCTATACGTAGGCATTACGCACCGCTTCCAGAGCTCCGTACGTGCCAGAACTGCGCACATAATTAAATTTTTATTAAATACTCACATAGACAAGCGGGCCATATTATGTCATGTACTTCCTGCAGCTCTCCCAATAGGACCGGAAACCTTCGCGACTCGTACATGAATGCGTTGCCAGGTCACGGTCATACGATCAAGTCACAGTATCTGCAGAAAGCCAGTCATTTAGGTTCCATCTTGTGATACACCCTGGCCATACCTCAATAATTTATTGACTTGTCAATAAGAAGGATTTTCTCCACAAGTCCAAGGAGCGAAATAGAAGAACTAGCAAAGGGCACAATGGGGAAGCGATTATGGAGTTGCAAGCGGTCAAACTAAGGGATTTGATTGCAGGGATGATTGCTATGGACACAGCGCAACAGTAGCACTCGTGCGATCCATTGAGAGCCCAAAGCAATCCTACATACACTGGGCGTAAATTTCCAATTTGTACCACCCGTGCGGTGACTGATGTCACCCACAACCACAATGATCACGATGCAATTCGGCCTTTCGAATGGTCTTGGGTTCAATACCAAGAGTGGCAGAAATTTAAATGATGAATTTAGATTTCTGTTCCTGGTCTAGGTGTTTGTGTTCTTGCTTATGTGTAGTCAGGATACCCACTACAGTGGGAATCCTAGTGTGGAGCGCATATGAATGTGAATCATTATTCATCATCTTAAAGACTGTTTGTCATACTATATTATTTAACCAAACTTACGTATGAACTTAACACATATATATATATATTAAACTCTTCGCCAACCTCACTGTAACACGAATAGGCCATTTTTCTTGCGAATCTAATAATATCCACCTAATGACATTTTATTAGCTTCACGTACTGATATTCTGACCCTTCTGTCATTAGATGTCACCTGAGCCTAACACCCAATTGTGTCCCTAGCGCCAAAATACGACCCGTAAATAACAATATTCCTAGATAATAAGAGAGATTGTGCCGATTCCAGTCCCTATTGAGTTAGACAATTAGGGTAGCTTTATTAAGTTATAGTATCTCATGGCGTCCATTCAATATAATTAGTGCGGGGACGTGACAGACGTACCTTATGATAAGGCCAAAGACGGAAACATACGATTGATTTTTGTGCACTAAATAGAAACGTAATTTTAATGTACATGTACAAATCGGGGTAACTGTGTGTTTAGTATCTAACGATATCTGTCTATCATCTTAGCTTATTTTCTTACTGTTTCGGGGTGGTTTTTATTTATCTATTTCTTTTATTTTTTTAAGGATTTACCAAACCAGCATGCATGGATGGCTCATGTTTAGTGCTCAGTGCCCGTGGACGTCCACATCCAACTTCAGATGGGCCCGTAGTCCTATTTTAGGTCGTATGCGTATGTACTACTGCAGAGGACTAAGTCGGCTATAGCGACCACGTAACGTCAGCTGGTCTGCATGCTCGTTTGCTAATCCGTTTAAAAAAAAACAAAAAAAATAATAATAATAAAACTACACAAGTGAGTTATTGTTTAGTGGTTAAGAATATCGACGTCTTATTTTACGAATGTATTACTTCTAAATTATATGTACTTATTATCATCAAAAATTATCATCATTCGAAACCTGCTATACATAATATTCCCAGCGTGGTACTATACCTTACACACTCCTAAAACCTATATGTACATGTTTGTAAATTCTATGCATGTTATTTCAAATATTAAATGGCATCAAAATAGTTCTAACATTTTTTCCAAATACAAAGTGTCTCAATATTCTATAGCCGGATAAAATATTACCCTATCCAATTCCCTTTCTTTCTCGTTTGAATTCATAATTTAAGTGAGTACAATATATTACAAGTTAGGTAATCCGAATCTACATAATACATTTATCCGGTTTCATACGAGTAGGCGGTTTCTTGCAAGGGTCCAAGTGTATACACGAGGGTGAAGTGCCAAGGAAACTTTTGGGTCTTTATTTATTGTTATTGCCTCATTAAGGTACCTAGCAAGCGATATCCTACAAATTGCAAATAAATAAACCACCGCGAACACTCGTGGAATCAGTAAAAGGAAATGTTTTTGGCGCGAAGCGTCTACGGTTAATGAACTTTTTGATTTCCTCCGAAAAAGAGCAAATTCGTTGAAGTTTTTATTTAATTATACGGCTGATAGGATCGTCAGTGGTAATTGTATTTTTGCGTTCTTGTTGGCTTTATTAATTATAATTTATTTAACGAGTACATATCTAAGGTTTTATTTTAAAATTAAGAAAGTTGAAAAGTGAAAAGTGTTCTATGTTAAACAGTCAACGATTTCGCTTAATCTAACTGTTTAGTTATATTAACAAGATACAACAATTCTTATTATTTTTACTTAAAAGGACTGAATTTCTCAAAGTAGGATTGTATTATAAAATATTTTAAATCTATAGCTTAAAAAAAAATTTACACTATTCATATCCTACAAATGTATTGGGGATGTCACCGCAGTGCGTTGCTCTTCCCGCGTTTTGTACGCAATTACGACAACAAAGCTTGCAAATGCACGCGTCGAAGTCAAATGACTCATGACTAAAACACCAAATAGAGTGTAGCACAAACAGCATTGTGTTTCGCTTTAAGCACTCAAGGCAAATTGCGCTCTATCTCATAGGTGGAGCGTAGGTATTTTGAACTTATTGAGCGCAAATTTTGAAGACCGCAACCCTTTGAATAGTCAATGTCGCGTACCCTTATCTCGCCACAGAAAGGCGACACCACATTACCGGTATTATGCCACTGCTCGTGTCGAGACCGGCTTCCCCAAAACGCGCTTTCGTGTTTGGTGTTAAAGCCGTGAATAGTTTACAAGGCGAATGAAGTACAGGGCATTTTCAAAGTGCAATTTATATTGTATTGGAAGTTAGAGCGCGTTTACCCCGCCTGCACAATATTTTGTGCCGGGCCAATGTACCGCGGCTGAGCCTTGTTGCATGTCCTCTGTGAAACCCAGCTTTACATTTTCTTGTCTCTCCGCGGAGAAAATTTAATAAGCATAAGTGGAATTCTCGCACACTATTGGAGTTCACGAAGCGATTACGAAATTGTGTGTTCGACGCGATTTATTTCTAAGCTGATTCAAGGAACGCGAATGTATTGGATCGTATATTGAATCTTCAAGTAAAATGTTACACATAGTCGAGGGAGAGATATAATTTCGGAGAGGCTACGTAACGTTGCAGTGTATATTACAATATTAGATGAGAGAGATAAGGTTTCTTTTTAATCAGAAAATTAGGAAAATAACAGCTACATAATCACAAAGAAGTTGTTAGATATATTGACTCAAGCCATAAAAGTATATGACAAATGTAATATTTTTCGAGACCTGAATTGTTCCCCATTTTATAAATACGATAATCTGATTATTGACTATGTATATTACGCTAGAAACAAACAAAATACAAAACACAACTCATTGCTAAAAACCGTTCCCTTCCAGGCGACCTATACGCGAGGAAAATAAACTGTAAAGGCGTAAAGGTATGCGTACGTACATGTTATAAAGACTATTACAAAAATAAACGATTACAAGAAGAAGGTAACTATTACAAAACAGAAGCGTTAATTAGATTTTTTACTACACCAACTTATAAATTACTATGTACATATTTTCTCAAATCGACTGATAGATAAACAGTGAGTGACAAGTAAACTTGCGATCCGTTTTTTTTATTTTATATATAGAATCCTAAATTTGAGATTCGACTGTATGTGAAGAATGAAAGCGCCTAGAGATAGTGAATTCTATTCTATTCTAGAGATAGTGAATGCTTTTGTATACAGAATAGAGGTGTAACGAACTATCATTAGTATTTGATGATGTCTTCGACCTGCATTAAAGTTGACAAACGTCAAAAAATTGAGGTACTGTATTTTGAAGATAGAGGAAAATACTATTTTATTAATAAATTATGATAAAGATGTCCCAAAAGTACATAGTTAAATATTTTTGAATTAACTCAAATGTGTTAAAAGACATAAAATAACATATATATCGCAGGATTTTCGTTCTTATCTTCCGATAACAGATTATAGCGATAAAAAATAATTGTTGATAACATTATGACATCGACTTTGATCAGTAATATCTCCTTTCGAAACAATCCATCATGTTTCAAATTAGCGTCAGCTTATCTGCAGGCATTGGCTGCAGTGTTGTCAGTCGCTGCATCCATAAATTCCGTTACCTGCAGTCTCCTCGTTACGCTCACGTGCAATATGAGCTAGTGCATCGATGCAGCGCCTAATTTGACAGCTACGTGCATAATTTGCAAGCAATATTGCGCAGCTCCACGGGTAAAAGATTGTTTCAAAGAACATTGAGAAAAGATTAATGTAAAGCTTTGGTGTTTTAGTGTAAGAGACAAACCTTTCTCTAAGCTATGATCCAATTTTTAAATAGACAAAGGAGATATGGTGCTCGTATCGTCAGGAACATATTGAAATGCCCCCTAACCCGTTATATCCAGTCTAGAGTTCTGCGCGCAACGATGCCAAACATAAAACTCTATCACCATTTATTATGTGTGCCTCTACCTTTAAGATTGCGGTCCATGGCTGCTCTGAGCCATAAATAGATACAGCGGTTACGGTTGGAGGATTAAAATATGTACACAAAATCTTTAGGGTTTGGACAAAATGGTAGTGTTTGTTATTTCAGATTCAAAATCGAAGTAGTGATATGGGTGTGATACGGAAAATATACAATTAACATATCCTCAAGTATTTTTCACGTTGCAAAATTTTTCCATGACAATGAAAGTAATAACTTAACTGGTAGTCAACAATTTAAATAGTTTAACCTTTTACCTTTTATCGCCCATAGAAAATCGGCCACCTCAATCATTATGTATAGAGGTATCTGTGTCAACCCACGTTGTTTATGTAACCGGTATCTAAAACATCTGTAGTATGATACTATACCTACGGTTTTTTTATTTATTCAAACGGGCATGCAGGCCACCAGGTGTTAAGTGATCACTGCAGCCCATGGACATCCACATCAAACCTCAACTAGGATGGAAATCTTATCTGAGGTTATATGTGCATGCGTTGCTATTCCTGAGGACTAAGTTGGAATGCCTCCTATCCAGTGTCTTCTGCCTAACCGAAGCGCTTTCAAACCGAAGCACAGCAGTTCTTCCACTGTTGCTTTACAGCAGAAATAGGGCTGCGGTAGTGCCGCTGCAGGCGAGCCTTCGACATAAGACTACTACCATCTACGGCGTACTTACGGTGATTTTAAAAGACAGATCAAAACTGTAATATTATTTATTCTATTATTATTTATTTATTATTATTATCCTAAATACACACCACGCATATTTATAACAAATATTAAGAACGTTCTCGATCATTAACCACCTTCACATCACAGAACTTACGTTCATATTGTTCAAAAGCGTACAAATAACCCCATTTGGGTGCAGAGCCGGGGATTGTCACTATTGCACAGTTCCACTTGCCTAGATTTTTTGTTTCAGGAAATTTCACTTTGTATTTTTCATTTATGTGCAAATTACTCGAGGTGCTGCCAGGGACTTTAGTTGAAAAATTATTTTCCTTCTCGAGATCTGATTTCTGAAGTACGTAAATAAAATTTGTAGGGGGATAGTAATTTCCTCTTGGCGTTCGCGTAATACATTATTTAACTTTTCGTTGTTAACCTCAAACTTTTTTAAGAAGTAAAATCTTGAAATGTTTACTCTTTGTATCAAAACAGATATTTGCATACGTTATTTGACGAGAATAACGAAAATTTGAACGTAAGCCACGTCCACAAATTGAATTATACTTGTACCAACCTCGTAACCTCGAACAAACGTCATGTTTCCCAATCTTGAGTTCTGAAAAAAAAATATTGAATCTTAAAATCACGGTTTGAATCGAAATACAGAAAAAATTAAATCTTATTATACAAAATATAAACAAAAAAAATGGTAACTACATGAAAGTTGTTACCTTAACTATACTTTTTTTTTATTGTAAAAGAGTAGTAAACGAGCAGGCCACCTGGTGTTAAGTGGTCACTGCAGCCATGGACATCCACATCATATCTCAAATAGGACGAAAGTCCTATCTGGGCTTGCGTGGGGATGCGTTGCTCCTCTTGAGGACTAAGTTGGAATGCCTCCTGTCCAGTATATTCTGCATTACCACTCTTAAACATTTGTCTGTTATTGTTTGTTTGCGATACAAATAATCGTAGTCAGGGGCTATGAGTGAAAAGCGTTATTTGTTATTTTAATCCTATTTAATCTAATGAGGACGTGCTGTCGGCTGAGATCCTTATATTTAAATAATACCTTAATAAAGAAGGATCACTACTCATAAAGGTTTTAAAATATGTAAAACTTTTTAAAGCTGTCTATCAATTATAAAACTTTATAGACTACCCATGACTATCTCCGTATAAGAATGGTTAAACTACTTCAATTCTCCTCCCGAGTACATGACGACACATACTATAAAGGTGTCATGTATTTCTGGTTCTTTTAAATCGATATTTTTTTTAATTATCGCAGTGCTTAAGTCTAACTACATGCATTTAAACTGCGAAAGAACCATTTATGTCCATTCAGCAGTTTTTACGTGATTAGCGAACAAACATACAAACATCGTAATTTGTTCGAGTTTTATAACTATCTTTAACGTACAGAAATGACCCAGGACCATTTTGAAATGTGTCGTGAAAAGATGCAGCTACCAGTCACGGATCAAATCTGCTTAGGCATAAGAGTTGACCGGCTCAGATGTGATCAGCCAAAGAGCTTGCCTGTTGTTTTCTAACGCGTATCTTTAAAAAAAAATATCTTTAATAATATATAACTTAAGGGCATGCAGGCCATACTCGTTGGCTGCTCCTTTAGTATAAAAAATAAAAACAACTTCCATTTGACTGATTGAATAAACCAGTTAGGAATAAAATAGAGAAAAAATCACGTTAAACAAAATCTATACTTACAAAATTGTAACGGAGCTATGTCAAGGAAAACATTTTTGAAAATCGAATATTTGGAGGATCAGAGAAAATTCTTTTTTTAAATATGTTAAAAAAAATGTCGTCGTATGTTCAATGTTTACGCAACTGCTGACTAGAAATTTTACAATTTTGTTCTTTTCTCTTAACAATCTTATGGAACGACAGGCGCGGGCGGAAATCAAATAACAAATACATAAAAAGCTACATATGGATAACGGACAATAAATGGGAAGAAACAGCCTTAAGTGCGTAATACATAAATATAACAAGTGATATAGTTGTTTACTTGGCCGTGTTGCGCGGCCAAGGCCTTGCGAAATGTATTGAAGACCTAATAATTATCCATCACAGTGTTGTTTGTACGTACTGTTCTATCAAAAAACATACTTGTATATATTTACTTATTGATTTGTTTGTTTGTATGTATTAACATATTTATAAAATTTGTAAAATAATATTTAGATTGAGATTGATTGTGGACTTCTACGGGCTGCAGTGACCAGGTAATTTAAGATGGCCTGCATTCTCGTTAATTATAACAAAAGTCGTTTGAATAGTCTCACATTTTTTCATACCGATTAAGGAACCTTTAGAGCAATTATAACAATCTATACAGACCTATCAAATCGTTCAGGTCCTAAACAATTAAAAATTTGTTGCAGGGTGCTTATAAGCGCGTTTCATTATAATATCCTCGCATATTGGACCGTGGTAGATTAACTTTTAAATTTAAAACGTCTATTTTAGAACGTATAAAAGCGCATACATTTTAAACTTCCTTAAAGTAGGAGCAGTGAATGGGGCGAGTGTGCACGCGGCTTAAGCCGGCTCATGCACAGCGTTCCAATATGGCGGCAAACACTGAAATTTAGATCAGTTCGCTGTCCTCTAATATCAATACTCTGGCATTAACCACTAGGCTATCACTAACTTATATTACATATTACAATATATAATATTTCCTCTATAATTCCTGCGAATTTAAGTATAGTTAAAGCAAACAAGAGACTTGTTAAAACACATTTCACGACAACAAAAGCGAAGCATGCAACGAGTAACTGTAGCGCTAATGTTGTGCGGAAAAATATTTATCTTCGTACTGAAGAGTCTAAAGCATTGTCAAATAAACAGCGCAGAAGAAAACAACAATGCAGACACTGGCATAATAACATTACCATTGGCCCATGTGTGAGCACAAAGCAAACCACATACTGTAATCCATTCAATGTATCGTATCAATGCAACTTGTACTCTTATCTTACCGCGTAGAGCCACGCCAATCTGTTACCAATATTTAGGTAAAATACAAATTCTTTATCCAACTATTGAAATGTGAACGCTATTTCCTCTCCACTGAGTCCACATTTGGCGCAACTTCAGGCAATTTTACAACGTTTTACTGCGGCTAATCCGCATAATATTGGAAGGCCCGTCGGCGCATTCACTGGTCTGCACAAAATTCTCTATAAGGATAAAAGCAAACAAGATAGCCATCGAACTAATGTTACGAAGCCGATCTATACATTCCTTCGTATTAAACTAAAGCGACAGTGATTCTGCTCTGGTTCTCCAGCTTCGAGATTGAATTGAAAGTACTCGTATTATCAATTTTTGATATTTGTCTGGCAATATTGTTGTCAGACGCTGACCGTGTACAATCTGAGGAATTGATTCAATATTTATTTTATCATCTACGGTTTTATTTCACATTGAAATGTTTTATAAGCTTTCACGTAAATGTTTTTGTCTTTGTTTTTATTTCTGTGGTTAGGCAGCAGACACTGGACAGGAGGCATTCTAACTGAGCCCTCAAGATTAGCAACGCATCCACGTACGACCTCAGATAGCTCGTACGACTTCAGCTCGAGTTAAATTTGGTTGTGGATGTTCATGGGCTGCAGTGGGACATCATATTCCCTGCTCATTAATATCATATTGTCATTGTCTATTCCGTTAAAGGAACATTAACATTTTTTATACATCAGAGTTGATGATTCGAAAATCCACGATTTCCAACGAGCATGCAGGTCGATAAAAAGTGGCCACTGCAGGCCAGTAACATCCACTTCTAGCCACAAATATAATGCAATAGTGTAATCGATCAAATCTAATTGAATTGGAATTCAATAGCCTCCGCACCTATTAAAACCTAAAAGTGCTCATGAACAACCATGATGCAGCATGACATTGCGGACTCCACTGGGCAGGAAGAAATCCAACTTAGTCGCCAGGAGGCAACGTATCTACCTAAGATCTCTCATAGGACTTCGATAGGAGCTTGGAGAATAGGTCCTATCCGTGAGCGTGGGTGCGTTGTTACCGCCTAAGTGCACACCCTTGTATCGAAACATAGGGTGTGTGAGCACTGATGGTTTTCGGTGAAGATAAACTCAGCGCTGAAGCCGCTGCAGACAAACCTTGGACAGAAAACTCTACTTTCAAATAAATAAAAAATTATTAAACAATTCCCAGAAACTTACTCATTTAACAACCACTGCAAACTTCGCATTTGCCAAAAGAATAAATTTACAGTTCATTCATGATGTAAAGTCCTCAAAAAAACTAGCATAGCTTTGCAAATTGTAAGTACGTACGACGAGGGAATACGACGACCGCATTGGTACGAAAACTACGGAACGTTAAAATGCTTCCATTTTTGGCTTCCTCTCAAGTTAGTTAATGCTTCCAAAACAACGCTGCGAACACACTGATACGTATTTGCGGCGTAAAGTTTGGACAACGTTTGCTCCGCGCCCTTTATTACTGTCGTTGCTGGTAATAAGATTTTTTGTGTTGTTATATACCTCTCGATCTTCCGCAATATTTTTTACCACGGGTAACTGCGCCGAAATATCGGTAACTCCCAAGTGATATGAATCGCAATAGATATACCATTAATACTAAGTGTAATTCAGTAAATAACCGAGAAAGCTAAACGATTTTTCTGTTTTCAATTCTCAGGTCATTTATTTATGTTTAAAAACTGCCTATTTTTTTTTTTTATTGAAACGGAGTAGCAAACGAGCATGCAGGCCACCTAATGTTAAGTGGTCACTGCAACCCATGTACATCCACATCAAACCTCAATTAGGACAAAAGTCTTCCGTCTGAAAAGTGTCTTCTGCCTAACCACACCCTTCCACCCGAAACACAGCAGTTTTCACACTGCTGCTTTACGGCAGAAATAGGTGCAACGGTGGCGCCGCCGCAGGCAAGCCTTCGACATAAGACTCTACCACCATCAAATTTGAAACCAATTAGAAAACATAAACAGACTTATTTCTGTTATCCTCAAACAGACTCATATCCAAACAATTCAAGGACTGCCAAACCGCCAAACGTCAATACGTGCAATCCTCTAGCACTGTAAATTCCGACAAAAATACCTACTAAATTATACTAAAATTCAAAATTTTTTTTTCATCACAAGGTACAAACATAAACACTAAATTAACGTCAGTAATTATTTTTTGTTTTGTTTTCATACATCGGGTTTAGGCACCCTTTTAGAACTGGATATGGTTGATAGGAAGAACTAAGGTAACATAGAAAAATCTCGGCACGCTTTTAAAAGGTTTTTGAAGTTTGGCTCGGTCTCAAAACTCAATACTTAATTGCAGTCATCGTGTTTATTTTATGTCTTATATAGTAATAAAGTATCACACATGAACTTTATTAGGGTATAGCAATGTAGTGAACCGATCTGTTTTATATCATAGTTAGGCCGCTTTTTCTTATATTGAAAAGGTATTTTTTTTTTTAATTTGAGGCTTTATTTAACACCAAGGTATTCTGCAGTATATGCATGCAGTGCTACTTTGTCTATTTAGTATTGTTTTAAGTCTTCTACGTTCGATTTCGTTCTCTTCTATTATCTATTCTTCTTATTCTTAAGTTATGCACGATAAATATCGATCACAACACTCAAAACTCGATCGATGGATCACTACAGTTACCGGTCAGCATTACTGAACTATTGTGACCTGGTTTGTGTCGCCTTGCTGGGCGACACAAACCTGCTTGTTGTCGAGCAACTTCCAAATGAAACCAATTAGTTACCCGTGTGACAGCTCACCCCGAACGTCGTGGTCTCTTTAGGCTGGTGGTTCCAACACGACCGCTTTTAATAAATTATCTCCGTTAACAAAAACGGAACAGCACTGTTTTGTTATGTTGCAATATCATTCGCTTCCAGAACATTGTGTTCGTTGAAATGTAACGAATAAAATGTTCAAATGGCATAAAATGTCGTGAGTGTTGTTCATAAATTCAATTCCTGTTCATGAGTGCATTTGTTCAAAACAGTGGTTCGAAAATAAGTTTACAGCTACGCACATTCAAAACATCGCGTGCCTGGGATTTGAATCCGAGCAAAAGATATTGACGGTCGAAATTCAGACCGCGTAGCATTAACATATTGTGTTGTCTTAGAATAATTTTAAATTACATGAAAACAAAGTTAAGGGTCACATGCACTGTACGGTGCGTCAGCGATCACCGACAATTAACGCTCGGCTATAACTCACTCCCACTGACATGTACGACGCTCTCCACCACATTGCAACATCGATAGTAACGTTTTTCACAATCCGCCCACTATAATAGTAGGAAAGGTATGAATGTTTCCTTATAGTGATAATAATAATAATGATTTTCCTTTTAACTGTCCATTGCTGTTGTCCTACAGTTTCATCGAATTTTATTGGTGAACTAGATAGAATTAACCGGAATTTTAAGTGGGAAGGATCGAAGTGAGATCCAGAGCCCGATCGGAAGGTCACATCATGATCACACACCTTGTCA
>DWKW01001471.1:0-12625 GCA_018250115.1 Doberes anticus | reverse complement strand
AAAGAACTGTTAATCAATACGAGATTTTAAGTACATTTATATGGCGTGTAATATGGGGCAATGATATTGTCAGTTTTTTAGGAGTGCCCGTCGGCTTGCTGAGCAATGCGTGTCCCGCCGTCGATTGTATTCGCACGCAATTGAGAAAATAAGCACGATATGGTGGACTAAATAATGATTACAAAAATTTATTTTAGGTTATAAATGTCATATTTTGAAGGACACGTTTTTTTAATAAAAAAAAAACTGAATAACACTTGAATGATTATAATTATTAACCACATTGATCTTTTAATTTAGTAAATTTTGGCACCTGATTACATAATTTTTTATTCATTGACTTATAAATTAACTAATAAATCTCGAATTCGAATGATAAATATAGTTATCCCAATTGTCGCATACAAAAATCTTTCAATACTGCATTTAATTGTTAAGCTGTTGGAAGATGCGCTCCGTTGGAGAATTCAGTGTCCTCGAGACGAACGATGGAGTTCAACGACCCGCCGTTCATCTTGTACCCGCAAAAAATGCACTGCCCCGTCCCACGCCGAACGCAGCACTCACTCTAATACAATTATTATTGTGTACGAACACTTGGCGAGAATAAAGTTACCAATCGCCGCACGTGTAACAGTATACCACGCCTCTCGTCTACCGGCACCAGATTGCGTTGAGACACATACCGATATCCGTTGTTCAGGCCATCCTCTTGGCCAATTGACGGCGACGAAAAATACAATTCGTAAAGATTAAGAGTTTCAAATAAAAACACATAAAATTTGGAATCCTGTAGAAAAAGCAGGCTTCACCTAAGCTGTATAAAGTGTATGTTGACTATAATGTCAATGGAATACATTCTATTGTCAGATTCTGGTAATTCTTACGATATCGATCTTTATACTTTAAGATAAAAACTAAGCGTACAAAATCACAAGTGCGTATCAATGCATTAGCCTCAAGAGATTCTAACGTGATATTGCACGGTTGTCGCATTTCCGATCCGTCATATCTCATTCACGACATGTCGTTCGCAATCTTATCTAAGGAGCTAAATAGGCAATTGTTGGACGATAAACGAGCTAGCGGGGGTGCGCCTACGCGGCTCATCTCCACATCAGTTCACTGCGCACGCGTCTCGTTTCCTGTATCATTCATTAGGACTAACCGGGCACCCACTATAAAACCGTTCATGCTTTTGTGGCTTACACGACATAAGTCACGTCTGGCTACGTCACCAGCTACATCATCTTCGCAAATAAACGCAATTATTCAATGCTATATTGCGGCTAGAATCAAAAAAGGACGTGGGGCTACGTTGACTAGGTCACGCAATCACTCGGCTAATAAACAATATTTTTTGTCAAAATATTCAACTTTTTTAATTAAGATAAGCAAAGAAGTTGCCACAAAATATTACTAACGAGCAGAACATGTACGACATGATAGAAGTAGCTTGCTCTATCTTAAATAAATTCGGATGATACCGTTTTGAAAGCGATTTCGCCAACGAAGATGCTCAAATTCTCGGTCGACTGCCGCCGTGTACACACACCAATTAAGTTGAATTAAATATACGAAGAATTTAGAAACTGGTTAGCTTACTTGGAGCGCATCGACGTAATTGGCTTACCGCGCTGGAAGCACGAAGGCATCATTTGTGATTTATTTATTACTTTTTTCTCTCTTAGCTGACAGTCACACTTCAATGAGAATAATATACAATCGTGCCTCTTACTTAGCTTTTATTTTAAATTGTTGATTACAGATGATTCTGGATTGTTGCCTACAGGTGAATCAAAATATTTTAAGGTCTGAATCACCCTTAGAATTAGTAATGAAGTTTTTCATTTTTTATACGCACAACGGGTAAAGCTTTTGTTCTTCGTTCTACATAATCTTACAATATTTTACGTATATTGGAATATTAATATAAAATGTCAACTGATATCAAATAAACACAATTGACTTTTAAAAACTTGTTTAATATATTTGAGAATATACCCGCAAAGTAAAAGAAATCTAGCGCTAACCTAAGTAGCTCAAAGACATGCATTAAATCTTTGTAATTTTTTTCCTGTCACCGTTACTAAAATTGGTGGCCATTAAATTTTGCGAACTTATTTGGCAAACCTTTCCATATACCCACAGAAGGACGGCGAGCCAGCTTTCACGCAATTTTGGCATTGCTTTTGTAATACCCCATTAAAAATATCCATAAGTGTCGAGAGACAATGTACATAAATCCTCTCGCTATGTCTGTTAAAGTCATTTTGATAGTTATTAATACAACAAAATTGCTACATTCAAATATTTGTACACAAATAAATATAATAAATCGTTTAAGAAAATTTACATCTAACAGTTTTTTAATCTGTTAGAGAGGTTAAGTTGCCACTCGACTACACTCGCTTCTTTATTGGATATTGGAAGGAATAGCAGTATTTAATGACACCGCAGTAACATTACACGGCGCGATATTTGGAAGTGATTTCCGACTTTTCGATGGAGCTGTACGTTTGCTCTTCTTCGGATGGTTCACGTATTGAATCAGGTTCCGGGTCTGTGACGTGAGCACGGAAATGAAAGACTCTTATTGGCATCCATTTATGTATCTTTTTGTTATCTAACAATCAGAAAAGACTTTAGTGTAGCTTACTAATAACTTAAGAGTCATATTTTTTTTCTCATGAAAATGCCCAACGACTCTTTATCGACCAATTAGAAGTTTTTCTTCACTTCGTTATTACGATACGTCCTTTTGAATACAATACGCAAAGGGTATTTCGTAGATTGTATACGGCTTATTATTGAAATCATAAAATAAAATTCGTAACCGTCGAATTAGTCAACTCGACGATAATAAGGACGGCAAATAATTTACATAAATAAGAATATTTTTAAAGAAGGCACAAACACTTTCAAATGCAGACCACAAGTTTTCCTATGATAGACATCTAATTATAACTTTTTGTAACTGGCTTAATCTGTTCCCTGTCTTAATCCTTACAGCTCGACCGAGATTGACTAACAATGGCGATGAAAATTTAATCGTTTTAATGCCATCTTGAAGGGAAATATTATGCGCTAGAAAGAATCCTTATAAAATATTTGTAACGAAAACAAATAAAATTATGAGCATTTTTACAGAGAAAGCCAGATAAAATACTTATTTGAATTATGAACTTTGGAGTTGGTACTTTAACAACACAATCGTACTATTACCATTTGGGCACGTTTTGACAATCAAGATGGTTATCTAAGACTTTTATGTAAGTGGGTAAGCGCCAGTTGGCGAGCAGAACATTACAGTTAGACAACAATACCATCCGAGATTTCAATAGCTCTCAGTATCGGTGTGTTGAAACATATTTGGCCCAATGTTATTACCCGAATTATTAGCCAAGTAATAAGAAACGCAGTGGCGGCCGAGAGCACACGGTGCTCTAAGTGGCTTTTAAGGTCGCTTACCTCATCACGCCTCCTCTATTCCGAGTATCTCGCTGTTTGTGACGAATTTAGTGTTCCTTTACTATTTTTTAAGCTGTTATTTATTTTATAACAAAACGAGCAACCAAGCTATTAGGTCACCGGATGTTAAGTGGTCACTGAAGCAACATCCAACCTAAAATAGCACTAAAGTTGTAAGGTTGTAAGTGGACGCGCTGTGACTGCTGAGGACTAAGTTAGAACAGTTCCTGTGCTGTATAGACTGTCCAGCTCATGCTGCTGTTTTTACTGCAGAAATAGGTGAATTGGTGGCGCCGCTGCAGGCAAGCTTTCGACGTAAGATTATACCACCATCAAAATTATTTATACATTATTTGATGAATTTAGATTGTATCGTGTATCCTCCCTATATTTCAATTTTTCTTCTCCGACCATAAAAAAGTCGACTTTTAAGATTTCAACAAAGGTATCAATACTCGCTGTTCATAAACAACTTCCTATTTCGTGGGTATTAAAATACAATAGAATGAGAAACAATTTTGGAGCATTTAGCAAAAAACACTGAGTCATATCATTAAAACCATGGCCACAATGGATTTGGAACCTGAATAAAGTGCCAATCATCGCTGCTCTCAGAACATACTAAGTAAACACAGTGAATCATGAAACACAAGACTAAAAACATTTGGCTTGCTTGTTCTTACTGCATTACTTAATGCATAAATATGGAATGAAGATTTTCTGTGGTATTGAGAAAAATGGGGCTTGATCGTAGGAATGTAAACATTTCAGATAATGATAAAATCAGAGATCATTGGTTTATCAGATGATTATACATTACTGTGTATAGAAGCTACGAAAAGTGAAGAAACGAAGATTTTCTTAAACATAAGTAATTTTGGGACCAGCAGAATACATCTCCTAGACATGCTTTAAGGGATTTTAACGTAAAAATGATTAGAGTGAAAATTTTACAACGCTCAATCAGCAACGTTCGTTTTAACGACTCTTTGAATTCACTGTACCAATAAAACAGTCATTATAACAACGATTGAGAAATAAATCAACTTTTTTATTTTGATAAAATTTACGTGGTGATACAATACAGCGACATTCGCTTTATGTACGAACTTTAGTGTATACAGTTTTAAAATACTTAGCCGTACTATTTTCAAAGACCGTCTCCGTTTCGATTCGGAGCATAGTTTTTTGTGATCCCTTGTTGTGATAGCACGACCAAAATCAAGGTGACAATAGAGGCGATTTACTTAATAGTGTTGAACTTGTCTGTCGACTGAAATCGTACAAGCCCGCCTTATACGACGAGACACGATCCAAATCAACTCAATTACGTGACCAATTGTAAGGAATTAAGCTGATTGAAAGCCCACCAAATATGTCGCGGTATACACAAAACTTCCGTGTACTCGTACCTAATTCTTGCAGTCGTTATTTCAATTCTTATTGATACAAAAATTCAAAACATAAAGTGAATTTATTTGGCAAATCTTATGAAGCTTTATAAGACCATAACTCAATCAGGAATGAGATAGATTGTTACTATATTTTGGCAATGAAAAACGTAATCCGAAAGTTTTAAGTTTCGTGAATTGAAGACTCGGAAAAGCGCTCTTTTCTCGAAATCAAAACAAAGTCGGTTAACCTCTGGAGGTAATTCTAGTTTTTGATGGTTAAATTAGTTAGTCGGGCGTTCTCTCGGTGGTACGAAGCGCAACGTCGCGATGTGTGCGTTGCGGTTCGACTTGGTCGCCACAGCTCGTAAATAAGGGCGTCTCATTGCGGGCCATTATTAATGAATCTGCTACCCTTCCCCCGTCCCGTGCCAGCATCGCACCCGCTCGGAAGCTAAATAACAGGTGCGCGTAACCCCGTTCGCACAATCTATTTTCGATGTCTTATAACTCTTCAGGGAACTCTCGTTGCGTTCTCTCGCTCTAAATATTCATACCATATGCCAGATATTGAGATTTGTTTAGGCGTCATCTGCTCGATATCGTCTCTAAATAAGCGCGGTCTCGCGTTGGCTTTGCGAAGTTTCATTAGCCGTCTGGGAACACTTACTTAGGAGTATCATGTTGCTGGAATTGGGAGCGGAATTTTCACTCCGCGAAGAGAGCTCTCAGATAAAAGCGGATTACAACGATATCGGAATTAGTTTTAAAGTAAAAGTAGTCCCCCAGAATAACGCTCGATCCTATTGTTCCGCGAAGAACGTTACCTCCTCAAATTTGCAAAGTAATTTAGTTTTATAGGTACCGATGTCCAAAAGTGTGAATAGAAAATTATAAGACCAAACCAGCCTCAGACAACTAAAGAATTTGGGAAGCATTTTGTAGACTTTGAAATGTGATCTCGACGGTAAAATGAACATAAGCTTAAAATGATGCCCTATTTATTTATGGCGGTTGTAAAGTTGTAATAGTAACGCAAGCATGACTACGTAGCTTGTGAGGGTTTAACAAGTGCAGATCTCACTGTCATAGAGGACACATTAGTTGTTTTTAAGTCACTCGAGGGTTGTACGAGGCTTTCCGACGGGCTTTCTATTATTTACTTCTCGGAAAACTGCTTTTCATATCAGGAGCAGCGGCCCGCAGCGCAGATACACAAAGATGGCGCCTACTCTACCTACATTAATGCACTTACTTTATGAATGACGTAATCGTAATATTGTTCCGAGCTTGGATTTGTGTTCATGTTTTTCTGCAATCAGCATTGTGTAATGGCTGCGGAACTGTATTACCGTGTGCAGCCAGTGGTTACAGGTTTTGTTTCAAAAACTCTTTAAAAGATAGCAACGCTTAGGGGCAACTGGAGGCCCATGCCATTAATTACCATACATTACCATTAATGTACACCAAAAATAAACAACATAATATTTGTAACAAAACTATCGAATCGAATAATGTAAACCGTGTCGAAAATAATTAGCAAGATACAAGTAGCGGCTCGAGTTTGTAGGCTGATTCATACGAAAAGTGACACAAGAGTGAAGGAAATTGTCATTTGCGTGGCCACGGCCTACGCAGCGGCGTCAGGATGACCGAATTGGTTTGATATTCTATAGTAAACGGGTATTGCATATTTGTGTGGGAGAGACACCCACGCAGACGGCTCTATTGGCCGGCTTAGGCAACACTTTCGATGGGCAGTATTAACGGCACCCCGAGAGTTAAGCTGTTACGTATCACTCGTTGACGATGTGTGGACATACACATTTCCATTTGGCATTAAATGAATAACAGGAATGACAAAATGAGTTGTCTGTGTTATCCTTATATGTAAACAACAAAAATAAATTGTTAATTAACATAATTATGGATAGAGTACAGGCGCAATAAAAAATTAGGATTAGAGACAACGCTTTTCTAATTGTTTAAAGCGAAGTTTTATTTTTCCTCAGAGTTAAAAAGTTCATAATATTTCTAGTTATAGCGGCATAAAATATGGCGTAACGGAAGATTAAGCTCATATTTTATAAAGAGACAAACTCGACCCAATTCGCAGCACTTGTCTAGATCGCACACATTCGAGCACGACGCGGCGCGACGTCTATAGCAGTCAGAGGCGTGTTATGATCGCCGCTCGTGTTAATTAGCGTGGTGCTGTCGGTGACGTCACGCGTCTAATTTGATTACACCGGGGCAAGGCCACGCTGGTTAGCGGCCGCCGGCTCGCCATGTTGAACTAGCTAGCCATCTTTATCGGATGAAACTATATACTAACAATTACACAGGATCAAACATTGACAAAGACAAAGAAAGCGCAACTTCCATGTGGGTAACTTGTAACTTAATTTAACGTACCTTATTTAACAAGGCCCTCTCTAAATGTAGAGTACGGCGTAAAGTTCTTTTGTTCCCGCTGATTGGGGTCGTTTACGTTTTAATGTTGTATTACGGGCTCATGCGGAGCTGAGCTGAGTGGTTCAATAATAACATTCGTTTATTACGTGAAGGCACTTAAATATGACCCGAGATCGCCGGTAATCAATTAAGCGACCACTAGCGCTTCTATTAAAGACATTTCTGAGTCGAGCATCAATAGGCTAAAGAATTCAGAACATTCCAAAAGGGTGTTTAACAAAAATTAGCAACTTGTTTCCGTATTTCGCAACTGCCTGTTATATTCATTCACAAACTAAGAAAACATCGCTGGAAAATGAGAAGATAAAATAACGCAAGAGTTAAATAGGCGCTTCCATTGTTAATAAGCTTTAGAACGCATGAACGCAGAAGGAATTCTCAATTTAAAATGTGTCTTAAAAATTCCGTTACAATTTCTCACATTTCCTCGAATTCTCGTTGTATTCATGAGGGCGATTTGAATTATAAAGTGAGACGCGAGTGCATACAGAGTGCATAAGATACCTTGGCTATGTAAATGAAGTGTGGAAGCTGTGAGGAGAAAGGTCATATGTGCACCTGCTCGGGGTAAAGCAAGGGGCGATCGTGACCAGGTCATAGTACAAGTAAAACGTACCTTAAACTGACCCCTTTCAAAGAAAGGGCATAAAGGCCAAAGCATATGAACGTAATATTTTAAAACAAATAGAGCTGCCGGTCGGGTTCATTCCGTGTCATTAAGAATTAATTTTTTATGCATCCTTACTAGCATATACGATGCTAGTACGATAGCATTAAATACAATAGGACAACACAAAAGGTTCACCTACCTAACTATGAAAATACTTTATACTATTTTAAAACCTCATACTTTTTTACCATCAAATGTATAATAACGAACAAATAATGCCATCAACGACACGAGGCGTTAATGGCATGGACACACGCAGAAAAAAAAACATAATCTCAAATATCCGGACCGGTAACAGATATCTTCAGGAATCGGTAAAAAATAATCATTTAGATTTTTACCCGCCGAGAATCGAACCCAAGAACCTCGGAACGGCAAATCCGCACGGTCACCACTGTGCAATTCGGGTTTTCCGTACGGTTGCTAATCATACTCAAACTGCTTTAGTTTAACCAAAAGCTGATTCAATAGACAGCCGAATAAGTTTAATTCTCACAACGATCGCATGACCGTTACTCAAACTTCGGACCGGCTTTGTTCCCCATCAGTAAACTAAATTATTCGATTCTCGACGCACCATACCTCCATACAAAATTATCGAAAAGCAAATTATATATGCGTATAACGGTCAAGTCATAGTTCAAAGATTAGGGCAACGGCTAACCCTTTACGTTTGGTGAGGTGAAGAAGTTTCAAATTAAATCGGATCGACCCCGGGCACGTTGCACACTTATACAATTTGATATTTAATAAAAGGTCGGCGCTTTGTGTTTATTACAATACGTTACAACCGCCCGATTCACGGAAGCGAATAGATTGCAATTTTAGAGTGGTTTTTTCTAGACTGAGGTGCGGAAATGCAAACCCTTATCGTATATTACGATGGAGAATCGGTAATCGTCACATGCGGCCGGAGGGGTAGCGGCGACTCGGCGGCGTCGCGGCGCGGACGGCAGCGTCGCGTGTGGCGCCGTTAATGGATATTGATGGCGATGGCGCTACTAATTAGGCGCCGGTGCCCCACCAAGGCTTTTTACAGCGTCTAAACCGACTGCTTTTTCCCAGGTGTATATTTGATAGACCTGTACCTGGAATTTCGATAAGTGCCGTACACTTCGCCCTTACTTAAGCCGGGAGACCAGTGCAATAGCAATTCAGGTTTTAGTCTACGCCTGAATAATTGAAAGCAAAGTTTAGTCATGAATATCAGGGAAAATCCGCAATTAAAATCATACCTATTCAGTAATTTCGTTTGATTCAAACTGTTCACATAAATGCAAGTGATCAAGTGGGCAGCGTTTCCCAACTGATAGAATAAGGTTTTAGTAAGTGGTTAGTAGTCAACAATTGGGATTCGCTAATAATACAATCGATATTCTAGTCATCAATCGTAGCCGTATCTTGTAGGGCCAGGCGCACCAAATCCGACGATTACTGTCGCCGGATGACATCATTCCGACGCGTAGTATCCCCAGTTTCGATAAAATGACGTCGGTGCGCGTCCAAACAATGTCACTATCGAGTTATTAGAAGCTGCGTCGGTCGGTATCAATCACCGTGGGCGGGCCGCGCGACATTGGACTTCAATTAGGCGGGCGGCGCGTGTGATTGCTCACTCCTCTCTCTCTCTACACGTCGAAGGGTTACTTGACCCACTTATTAGGCTCGTCGCACGCGTCCTCGTTAGCAGGAAGCTCAGATGAAGAAGTTATTCAATATTAACACGCTTCGATAGCCGCCATTCATATTTTCCAAATGCAATGGTTTAAATTAATTCCTGAATAGATTTGTTGCAAAAAAGTGCCGGGTATTAATTTCGAAATCATATGACGTTATTATAAATAATCGTAAGCTGGCAGGGAATGGAGTTGTAATGAAATTTTTTGTCGCTGATATCAATGAATTTGTATTATACACAATTTTTCTTCAATACACGTAAATTAACAATATTTTCGAAGTTATGTGCATATTAAATTGCATATAAAAAACTAATTGCGGTATTGCGTTGCTTTGCATTGCGGTAAAATATAACATCGTGATTTCCTCACTGCATGCCTGACAGTTCTGACGTTCTAAACTGAAGTCCACCAATCCGTACTTAGTCAATACTACGCTGGACGTGGTGGTATAACCTAAATCTTTCTCATATCCAGCAGTGGGACAGTAATATGTCGATTAAGGATGTAAAGTAGAAAAAAAGGGTTTAATGTTACTAAATAGAATTGAACCTTTCTAATTTTTGAATTCACAATGGTAGAGTTGAATGTGCTGTTAACGTAAATGGTAAATTTGGTTATAAAGCAGTTTAAATTGAATAAAATATAAGAAGCAATAACGCGATTAGGGTCGAAATATAATCTGCTTCATACGTGAATACTGTAACCATTATCATTAACCCACTTATTTACTACTTCTTCAACTCTGAGTTTATACACATATGTATGTATATAGTAATTTGAAAGTTATTGAGTACAAGATTCATTACAAAATAAAGTTTATGTAAAATTCATTTACAACATTTATCTATATGTTTTTTTTAATGACGGTTGTAAATGTGCGCGACGGTGGCTTGCAAATACCTGATGTTAAGAAGGCACTGCATTACATGGACATCCTCATCTAACCTCAATGAGAGCGAAGTCCTGTCTAAGATACGCGGATGCGTTCTTAATCTGGAGGACTATTTTGGAATGCCTTTTGTCCTATGTATTCTGCATAAGCGCACCCATGAAACCGAACACAACATGCTCACACTGCTACTTTCAGGCAAAAATAGGTGGAGTGGTGGTGCCGCGGCAAGTAAGCCCTCGATATAAGACTGTTAAAACTATATTTACTTTTAAATAAAGTAAAGTAAATTCTTTAGAACTCGATTCAAATATGTAGGTATTATTTAAGATGAAATAAGACGTATAAGCGAGAGAAAGAGACACAGTTAACAGATTAAATATGCGATAAGTGTGACCTTTAATACATTGAAATTATAACCTAAACCTGAATGAAACATTGAAAGGTTATTTACCATTACTAAATACACAAATGTCCTACACCCACTAAGTGTGTTAAATAATACATATTTTAATACGAAGTAGTTGATTTGCGAAAATTATAAGACAGGTTTGGCGTACTAAACTGTGTACTAAGTGGTAAGAGGAGGCTTGATTGACCGCAAATAGGTCGTGTATTAAATGACACTGCGTCGACCTGCACAGGTTTCTAAATATGTACAGAGCGATACAATTGTGACTTGTGACCGCAGGTGATATTTCGTAACCGGTGTGTCAAGCGTGCTCTTAAGATTGTGGCCGAAGTAACAGGGACGGAGCGTGAGCATATATGAGACGAGAACGTATGATGGAGTGGATTACAAGGTTGTGGCTTGTGGTACAGGTATTGGTAAATTATGGTTCAATTTACATTTTTTGCACGGATAGTCTAAGATAAAGTACAACTTCATTCGGTATATCAGCATTACTTAGCTACAAACTTTGTATTTTATTAGATCACATAACTTTTAATGATGACGCAGATGACAGTCGAACTATGAACCATAAAGTGGAGACAAAATATAGATTATTTTCTCAGATATGACATAAAAATGTTGTATTTGGTATTTTTTTTACAGTTTCAGGGATCACGCAGTAATTGCGACAAACGTTGTGTACCAAATGTATACATCCGTGTGTACAGCTTGTACAACGCATAGAAGTGTCGTAGCAATTTTGACTGAAACGCTCGTTCTCTACGCTCGACCGTTGTAGCCGTGATAGGCTGCTACTCAACGCGACACATGCTCGGGTACTAACTGACACTCGTCTACACGGTTTAGATTTAGTCTCGATGTAAATAAAACCGCGTACCCGCAATAGAAATCATATTACCTTCCGTATAATCGATTGGTAACCAGTGAACATCATCTATGCATTATCATGTTAAAGGAGATCTAAACCGAGAGTGATGCTAGATTGTATATTTCAAAGGAAATTTTGTTATACAAAGGCTTGGTTGCAACGACTAAAGCAAACGCACCTGCTGCACGCACTGCTTTAAATCCTGCACGGACAAGTAGAGCACAGGTCTCTCGTTGAACAAATGGTTTTAAACTTTTTAAGGTTTTAGGCTTTAAACCTTTGATGACCTTTAAAAACGGCTGACAACCAAAAACCGTGAAATTAAAGCTTATTAACTTGCTTCAATTACAGGGGATCTGCGTCAATGGGCTAAATATTAATATAATAATAATGTATCGAAGGATGTGATGTATTTAAAGCATTGTTATACAATTATTTAATTAGTTATCCTTGAAGTCGATCTGACGGTGGAGTCTGCGATACCACCACCACCCATTCTCCTCTTCGCATATAAAATAGCAGTACTCACACTATTGACTTTCTGATTGAAAGGTAGAATACTCGGGACAAGAGGGATTCCATTCCATCTTAGACCTAGAGATGTAACACATTTACGTACGTCAGATAGGACTATCGTCCTATTTGAGGATAGATGTGGATGTCTATGACCCGCAGTGACCACTTAACATGAGGTGGATGCTCGTTTGCTATTATAAAAAAAGGATTGTTTCCGTTATTATAAGGAAGGATATTAAAAATTCGGTTTG
>DWKW01001470.1:0-12630 GCA_018250115.1 Doberes anticus | reverse complement strand
CCAGCAGCGCCATCAGCACGGAGCACGCCAGGATGCCCTTGTTCATCCTCTTGCACATCGTGAACCGGAGCAGATTTCTAGTTGCTCTTATTTCCAAGGGTATACGTAGTACAGTATAGGCTTATATTATGTTTATCTCTGTTGACTGCAATAGAAGTTGATAGACATTTTACATGTCAATATTTGGACATCACATATTACTCTTGCTCTCATTTTCCTGTCAGTTTTTTTTTTTTAAATTTAGGGTCTCTATGTTATATGTAACCAATTAATTAATAATCGAATTTTGACTATTGATTGAATTTCAAAGTATTATTTATTAACTTCAAATAAAAGATGCAAATACTATATGAACATATTTAATCGTCTTCAATGATGGAATTCAACCAGTCTCTGACGGCGGCTAAGTTAACAAAGAGCGAGGGTTCGCACGCCACACCGCAGCGCTGGTGTCCCCTCATGACGGCCAGCAGCACGCCGCCCTGCAGCAGCGGCGCGCCGCCGCAGCAGCAGCAGCGCGCCGCCCCGCGGGGCCGCAGCGCGCCCGCACACAGCGCCGCGCCGCCCCCTCCGCCCCCGCCGGGACACTGCGAGGAAGGCAACACGTGCACTGCTGCCTCATGCAGGCTACGAAGATCGTGCTCTTTGTCTATTCTACTCCTAAAAAAATTACATATTTACTGAAAGTTATGTCTTGTGTGTCTACTCGTATGCCTCATATTACGAAATCAATTACCAAAATTTTACAAATCCAAGCATAAGAAGTCTTTCTCCTATTGTAATCAAAGAGTAGTCTATCATTGTTGGCAGCTTCAAAATCTTGTCTCCGCTCGTCAGTTTATCGGCAGACTTGAGTGCTATGATATCATAGGTTTTGTTGAGATCCTGGTAATGTGGATGCTTTACTGCTTCAAACACTGCATGGGTTCCGCCGTGGGTTTCCATCATGAAAAATGAGTTCGGGAAATACACCTCTTTGATAGACTCCACGCAGCTGGCTGCAGTTATAGTCCAAAATTCAGACACTATAGTGAGAATACACCCAAATGTTATATAATGGGGAGTAACCATTTTCACCAATGACAATACAAAACGTTTCTTGTCACCTGCTACCTGACCATCAGATTCATATGAAGCGAATGCTCTGTCATGAGATTTATTTGTAGGCATAAACTTGTTAGAATATGGAAACACTAGAGCTTTGGTGAAAGCAGCTGTAATCTTCAATGGATACTGGGTACGCTTAAAATATTGTGTAGCAGCTCTAGTTTTTTCTGATGGTGTCCATGTGCATTCAATATCTGGTGACAGGGTGGCAGGTGTTGGGGCTGGTTCATTCGCCGGAGCAGCCTCGCTAGATGATGTAATCTCCTCAGGTTTAAAGAAAAATGCCTGATCAGATTCTGCATTTATATTCTTGTTGTCCGAACAAGTCATGAAGTGGAGTATCAAAAATGTAAGAAATGCAATAAACACAACTAGCAATGTAGCTTGCAGAAGGGAGAGGAGCACTTCTGTGACAGTGAATGCCCTACACCAGCCCTTGCACTCCTTGCAACAAATGATGCACATTCTCCACACATCCTTGTTAGATACATGTCATTTTGGGCATGACTACATAGATCAGTTGCATTTGAAGTTTCATGACACAAACTTGACAGAGAAAAAAATAAAATATTTCAACGCAGAAAGTGCAGTGATTTCATTTGCCTATGGGTTTTCTCTAAAACAAAGATAAGGAAAATATTAATTAATGTATAACACTTATAATCTACAATATTAGAGTAACAAGTCTATAAAACTACCTTTTAACTTTAACAATTTCCTGTTTAATAGGAACAGTTATAGGTCTCCTAAATGGCCTCTCCCGGCAGCCAAATCTGAGCTGCCCTGATTCTTTGCGGCCACCAAATCCTCCTCCCAGTCTCCGAGGCTTCCAACCTTGCAGTTCTCGTTCTGCTTCTCTTTCGACAAGTATTTCAGCCCCATCTATAATCTCTGTGTGCATATAACGGTGGGCTCGCTCCATACTCATGATACTCTCAAACTCCACAAAAGCATATCTTTTAGATTTGCCAGTGACTATATCCTTGACGAGGCGACATGAAACAATTTTGCCACACTTGGCGAACTTTGCTTTAATCGTTTCCTGAAACATTGTATTTTTAAATGACATTTCTATTAATTAAAATTCTATAAAAATCTTGTCCTTATGTTTCGAGAGCGCATGCACGCAATTAAGCAATTATACCTGAGTAGTTCTTGGATTGAGGCGAGCGACAAATACAGTGTGACTGGGGTCGCTCTTTACCAGTTTATTGGGAATATATTCCGACAGCAAGGCACGCACAATACCGCGATCGTGCGGCTCCGTATCAGTCCCTAAAAACTCATAATCACTTTAGAACTCCAAAGACATTACGAAGCTAAAGTTGAAGGTAAGAGACACGTTAAAAATGCATTTTCACCATCTATTGAACCAATTTTGATTGGGTCATAAGTGTTATGTGCATGCGTTTGATATTCATAATCCTTTTCTGCACGTGGCATTGTATTGAAAATTAAGTATATAAAGCAGGTAAATTATAAATAAATAATCCAGAATGGCATCAAATAAATAACACCCCAGCTCAGTCTATGACTAGTATGACCATTGACCACAGAGTACTTTTTATATAGGTATTGTACCGTCGATTAAAACTAAGGGTAAATGTCACTAAGTTTTTAATGGACTAGCTTAGATTCTGCTTTTTCGGCCAAAAATGTGTTTTGTTATTTATTGTAAAATTTTATCGTGCCAGAACTTAAAATTACGTTTCGCCTTCCTTCATCTTTTAAGTCATATCATTTGTATATAGTACAACATGTCATTTCTCTACGGTTGACCTAAGTTGGATGTGAGTGCCCATGAACCATGAGCTGCAATAACCACATTACATTAAGCGGTCTCGCATTTAATCTTTAATGAAAAATATTCAGGGTCACATGCAAAAAGCGATTGCACATGCGATTATTATATTATTAGTTTGATCTAAGGTTCACATGTATGTTTACGTACGGTATGTCCAAAACCCATTTACGTAAGGAATGTCCAAAACCGAGAGAGAGAGTATTTGCACTCAGATGTGAGACAGGTGAGATCTCATCGACGAAACTAGCTGCAGAAGAGAACTTTTTGCATTAGAGATTTGGCGTTGATGACATTACGCTACGGGAAATATTGACCACCCTAAATTCCTCGATTTCTCTAGAGCTTTTGAGTTGGTTTCATATGACGTATTGTGGAGGAGACTAGGAGACAAGGAGTGAGTATTCTGTTCGAAACCAAGAAACCGAAATGAGTAACTGTAAATTTTTTAAGAATATTTAAAATAAAACTGAACCGACGGCTTTCAAGACGACAATTCAGTTTAGTAAAAATAAGTGGAGGGAAAATGATAGGATTCAGTTAGGCTGGGTAACATACAGGAAGCTTCGTCATATATACAGCTATGACCTACAGTGTAGGTCCTACACTGGCGAAACGTGAACTCTAATGATGGACCTAGTCTAAAAGCTTAAGGTACCTCAACGAGCTGTAGAGAGCTTTGCTCGACGTGGACCTAGAGCAAAAAATGAACAAGAGCATGAGGACCAGAATCACAGACAGCTGTAAGAGTTAGCAATCAGAAGTGACAGAGAGCTGTTTACATTGGTCGATAAAGGGACATCCGCTGGAGCACACAGCTTTGTAGGGATATCGCGTTACGTAAGCCTATAAATTAGGATAAAGCATTTTAGCCACCACTGCAATAGCAATAGAGGATTACCTTTGTTGAATTACAAATTTTGGTAATTTATCCCAATAAAAATAATAACTTGGTACATCAGTAATTGTAGGTAGCCTATTATTGGTACGAGATAATGCATATACATACTCATAAAGTTTTTCGTATAGGATATTTATTACCTGTTTAGCATTTCCCAACAATAGTATTTATGCAAGCAAGACATTTAATTTAATTTAATAAGAGCCGAATCTACTAAGTACCTAATCTTACTTTAGAATTTCAAAATCTATCAGTCATTAGATAAAATCTTATATCCGAATATGAAGTCTCTTTGTTGACATCTGTTAAAGTATTTTTATTGTGTAGAATTACAAGAAATAAAACTCACTAAATATGTTAAAAAAGCATGTTCCTCTATTATTGAAGTCCAACTGAAAGTATTTGAAATAAGTATAGTACCTATTTATAATGTTATAATTATAAATGTACATATTATGCACAGCTATTTCACATTCATTTGAAACCTAAAATTTTATTGTGAAATCAAACACAAGAATCCATATTTTTAATAACGATCAACAACACCTACATATAAAAAACACAAGTTTTTCAACAGTACCCTGTGCTGATACTCATTCTATGCTCATATTTACTAAATAAACTAACGGTACCAGAATATCTCTGTGCAAAGGAAAAATAACAATAATTTTGAGTTTACTGATTTTGCTGTATGAAAAATAAAACATGTTAACCAATTAACCAATACAATTATATATTGCAAAAACAATAATAAATCATTGACCTAATGTTGTAGAGAATTATACAAAGAAGTAATATTTTACTATCCACATGTTGACCACAGTTCCACGTTTCAATATATTCACAATGTGTCCGAGACCAAAAAGCTACTACAAAAGTAAAATTAACAAATTTGATGCTATTAATAAGTAAAAAATTACAAGTCAACATATCAAAACAACTTTAAAGAATAGACATAAGTACTGTGTCTATAATTTGAAACACAAGAATGATAACAAAACTATAGTGCAAGACAGTGCTCCTTAATAGTAGGAGATGAATGAGTGATGTTACTGGTTATGTGCACTTGTGGAATTTATTAGCTATTACATGTAAAGAGGACACTGCACTGCGCTGTATAAGCTAGCAGTGTTTAACAGCCAATTTGCTAAACTAGGTAATATACATTTTTTGAACACAATAAAAAAACAATTAACTCGGTTTCAACAATTTGTTTACATCCAATAACATTTATTATTATATAAGGCTTATTGCTACATATGTTATCACTTTAGCTGTGATGGTATCTCCTTCCTGACCCAAAAGTGCTTTGAACCATTGCCAATCAGTATGATAAGGGCATGGCGCTAATTTTATTAAAAGTTCTCCACGTACATTTTTTTGACTTTACAAATCTATGAAAAATAGCTGTCCATGTTAGTGAAAACATCATCTGCACAGGCCTCAAAATAATTCAATACAATCTCTATACATAAATTAAACAATATAATAAAGTAATGGAATTTTCCGCAACATAGCTCAAGTTATGTTTATTTCTCCTCACTGTGTCACAGTATTAGTTCTGGTTACAAAATGTAACCAATATTAATTGAGAGAGGGAGATGTGCCATCATCCCACACCACGTCGATACTGGGCCATTTAGTCTGCAGACAGGTCATCATGGGGTCAGTAGTTGCAGCACGCATGGGGCACTCCAGCAGTGCAGCACGACCCATGCGGTATGCCACTAGCCCACCTGGGTTGCTGCGAGGCAACCCATTGTAGTGGTGCAGTGTGAACGTGTCGGGAGCTCCACGCTCACATCCAGGGAAAAATTCATCCATAAAGGCGCTCAATAAAATTATTCCTAGGTTTTCAGAATCTAATTTCCGCCTCATTAATTCTACATATTCAGGCTCACTAACAAGATCTGCAGCACAGAGAACATCTTGGAGTGCAGCAGATGGAATAAAGTTATTTCCTTCTGGGTCAAATGATCTAAATATTCGCTCTGCTGATTCACCTACTGTCTCAGGCGCTGCCAACCGTCGCTCCAATGAGAATAATACAGTCAAATGTGTCTCTGATGCAAGCACCCAAACTGGATGTTTTGGATTTTTATAAAACGAACCTACAGTACAGTATTGCATATGTTCCATGATGGTTAAAAACCCTATGTCATTCTGCTTCTCAATTCCTCTCAACTGTAACCCGCCCACAACCTGTTCATGGTCCCATACATGAGCTACAGCCCTTCCTGTCAACATGAGGTTGATCAGCCCTTGTGAACCATAGCCATATATTGAATGTATCAACGGGTCAGACAATTCAGCTAATTCTGCCTCAACTGTATCCACTCCCTTACTAAGAATGACACTATACAATAAAAGTAGAACACCATATTTGTCCTTCAAAATACGAATGTTTCTTGTGTAAAACGCTTCCACTTCTGATAATGTCTGAAAAGAATGCACCTCAATCCTGCGATGGAAATGGTCGATGGAATCACAAGACTGTTCCTCTACACTAACATTGACGCTGCTGCTGGTCTCAGCTTCCGCATCGTTCTTACGGTAAACGGCCACATTGTACTTAGAAGCTAGGCACTGGCTTATTATGGTACACACAGCCCTAACCAGTAGAGAGTTGCACTTTTCAGATGTTAGATCTTGTAGACTGTGTCCAGGAGTTTCCGAGAGGAGGATCTTAAGAAGGAATCCTTGCACGGGAGCAATAGCAGCGCAGGGTCCGCCCTCCTGCTGGATGAGCGCGCTGGGCTCGTCGGGGCTGAATTGAAATCCTTGCGCCCAGCGCCGAAACACGTCTTCCTTCATGTTATCGCCCCATAAAAGCCGCCGCGTGCTGGCCAGCTCGTGCTCTAACCTTGCCGTACCAGCGCTCATGTTTCTTCTATTCTCTATTGTTATACTGGAACTATTGCTTTCGTCCTCGTTCGATCCGTTCAACATTTGTTCGTGGAATTACGCTACCTGAAAAGTTTGGTATAAAATAAGTGCTCTCCGATCACGGCTAAATCCGATCGACAGCGGCCATACCGGTCGACTTCCAATAAAATTAATTCGAACAAATCTAAATGTACAAAAGGATATAACCACGTAGTTGATACTCACAACGAATATGATGCACATATTAACTTTCGCCATTAAACAACTATTTACTTCTTTGTAAGTACTGATCGACTATGTATGTAGTCAATAATGGCATTATTTTATACCTAGAAATCGGTATTTAAAACTTTTCTAAAGAAAAAGAGAAAAGCTTACGACATAAAGGCTGCCATTTTTATAAAAATAGCAACATTTATAATCTTGTCACTTTATGTATCTGTGAAAGACAAAGATTACAAAACCTATGATTACACACCAAAATAGTTTTTATTAAGTATGATCGTTTTTCTGAATTTAATTGTTTAATTAGCGTGATAATTTATGTTTTTAAAAAACATTCTTAACGTGAAATAAAGAAAATACAAGAGAAGAAAATTTACTTACACTAGTTTAAATTAAACATGCGTAAAAAATGCGTAAGTACTATTTTGTTTATGTTCGCAAAGTTTTCAGTAAACGCATCCCTTTAATAACAAAAATATAAATTGTAATTTCAGTAGAGCAGACATGACATTATAAACCATAGATGTTCCAACTATTCATAAGACAATGCTTTACATAGCTTTCAAACAAATCAGCTGTCATCGCAGTCAGTTTGAGTTAGTTAATCATGGACGCTGGACGGCGATAACTTTTTAGTTTCTATTCGTGACTTCATTTTATATTTATTGTATGATTTCGTTTAATTATCGTAGTCAATAATTTACTCGTGAAATATGTTTTGGTAGTTGTAGTGTTACACCGTGAGCTGGTGTAATAGTTTAGTGTGTTTTGTTGGTTGTTTAAAATGATGAAGGTGGGCATACCTGGCTGGAGGCGTCGCGCGGCGTTCAACGTCGCAGGTCAGTGCATTCTCTTTTGTCATATTCAACTATATTGTTTGTAGAACTTAAGTCCTGTAAAATTGATTCAATAAATCGACCACTGATTTTACAAAGTGATGTTCATTATTATTGGTTTATAATTTAGCCACAGTACCACTTGCCATCAGGTGGGCCGTATGTCTGTTTGTCAATTTTTTTTTAGTAAAAAGTTTCTACGTTTTAATTCATTAATTTATTTATTTCAGTAAAACAGTTGTAATTATCTTGTTTATCATTATTTGATTTATAGAAATAAGAGACTTATACTATTTCGATTTATAAACCCTGAACTATATGTGTATCGTCAAATATGATGCCCTTCCATCAAAAATATATTCGATAGGCCAATTACCTACAAAACAACGCAAAAAAAGCCCTTTTTTCGTTCCAAAAATATTCCAAAAAATAACTATTTACCAGATTCCTAAACATTAACTCCAGTTGTGATTTCAACTGGAGACTCAAAATAAAGTCAACACAGATAGCTTATTACTTGGTGTCACATTAAAAAAATGACTACTCTTTAATTCAAAGGGTCCTGTGCCCTTTTCCTAGCTTACTAGTTTAACTAAATCTACCTGGTACCCAGTTGTGAAAGGGTGCACTAGCTGGTGACAGAGTATTAATTAAATACATACAATATTGAGAAGCTAAATAATACATTTGTCTTTTATGTAATATAATTAACATTAATAAAAACTTTTAATTTTAATATTTAATTTATAAATATAGCCATCTAATATTTCTGGAAAATCATTGTATCTACCCAAATTTGTGCAAAAAAAAAACTGTCTAATTTTTGTGGGTGATTTGAATGTCTTTGTTTTTAAGTTCAGTGTGGTGATGCCACCTATTAATTGTTAACTTTGTTGCTAATTCCGCACAGCTACAGGTATTTTATACTTTTGGAATTTAAAAGCCATTTATGGAATATAATAAATGGAGTATTATGTAGAACCTGAGAGACATCTGTAGCCTTATCTGGAATATAAAAAGCAAGTTGTATCAATTATGATATTTTTGTTAATTCAAACATGTTTTAAACTGGGGCCAAACTACACAAGTTACAAATAAAAAATTAAAACATCAATAATAATTGTTTCTTGTGTTGTTTATTGATCTACACCAAGCATGTGGCCTCTTTTAGTTGATGTTAAAAGCTGTAAATAGCTCCCAGCTATTAAATATTGATATGCTTAATAGCTAGGGCAGTTAGCTGAGTACAGACACATAAGTTTTCAATGGGTAGATAAACACAGAGTTCAATGTGTTCAAAGCAGATGATACTCCCTGCTCCATCACTAAATTTATAGAATGGTTACTCAATTGTGGAAAACTCATGAAAACTGTAATTCTAAGAATATTTTATAAGATAAGTAAACTCTATTTAAAACTAGACTACTGTTATGTTTCTGTCACACATTGTTGATGCTTAGCATTGCAAAAACAATATACATGAGCATGTGATACTGCTTGAAGTAAATACAGGAGTTAAGCAACAGCTGCTTGTAGCAGGAATAGATTAATTGTCATTGTCATTACTAATCATGTAAATCTTTGACTAAATCAGTGTATCACTGTCATTGGTCAGTTACAATCCAAATCTCAATTTAGTATGTCCCAGTATCTGCCACAACCAGTCTGCCTATAGGGCATACTGAGATTGTTACACTTGGATGATCTTGATTTGTGTAGAAAAAAAAGACAGTCAACTTTGCCACAATAAACTGCTGTAACATGATTATTTGTACTAGGAATGTCTTTAGATATTGAAAGGATTAATTTTCAAATTATTAATAATTGTCACTAATAAGTGCCCACTTATTAGATTATTTAACCACTAATTGATTAGTTATATTGAGTTAATTGTGCAATATTGTGTAAAATAATTTTTAAACACATTAACTGTATTGTCTTGTGCCACTTACTAATCACTTTTTAAACACATTTTGTAGGAAGTTTTCACCTGTTAGCTAGAATGTATTATAACTTGTACAATAATAATAGTATATTTTGAAAATTAAAGTAACATTAGAGGCAACTAACTCTCCAACTCTGCAATGTTTTACTGTGGAAAATCACACTAAAACCATTCAGTTTGAAAGCACATAGTTAAATTTAAACTGAGGTACAAAAATACTTTTTATATCTACTTCCGATATATAATGTAGTAAGTTGTACTAAGAAATGGTTGTGTATCCTCAAGGCCTGTATGCATTTCGTTTTGTCTGCATATTTGTTTCTTCAAAACACTTGTGAGAATTGATCGAGACACGCCAGAGCGCAGTTGTCGCACGCTGTCTGTAAGTTTTCGAAACGAAAGCATCCTATTAGCTACGTTTGTCCCGCAAGCTTGTCGCCCGGTAAGAATGTTCGCATTTGGAAAGCGCGTTTTGTTTTTGTGTATTAACTTTCCTTGCGCTTCGACGCCACATTGTTACATCTAACGAGTGCATGCGCACAAGATTTCGAGAGATCTATATCTGGAGAGAGTATATCGGTCTATAAAGAAGTGTAGCCGTGGAAGCGAGTGTTACATTATTATGCACGATAGTACCTACTAGGAACCGCCAAGCATTTGATGGTGGTTTATATAAATACAACGAAACTTTTGAAGCCGGTAAGACTCGAAGAGGTTTCTCTTGAACCAAAATTTGCAAATAACTAAAACTAACAACTGTTTCACTGGAATAACAACTAGATGCATGGTTGTTTCTGTATCGATAAGATAGTTATTATATAACGTAACGTTTCACACTTATACCCATACAGCAGGATTCCTTGTGTCGTGGATTCTATGGACACACACACAAACAAGCACAAAACCACCCAGACCAGGTACTGAAATCGAAATTCATCAATCAAATGTGTGCCCCGCTTGGAATCGAACCCAGGACCCTCCGAACGGCAGACCGCATGTTGACCACGGCGCCACACGGGTCGTCAATATATGTATATCATATTGAAAAAAGCGACAACGTACATAGTTATGAGTAAAAGTTTAGTAATTGGCACAGATGAACTCAAACAACCTAGTTATCAGAAAAATAAAGAATCAGGTGGACAATTCGCAGGTTCGTAACTACGTCACGTACGTTGGGTGACGTCAGCAAACTATATGTCGTCGTTGCGACCTTATTCATCTCGACCTACGTTGTTTCTAGAAGTAAAATATTTTCATTTCATTTAATATACGTGAATTATCTAGCGTAATCATAAAGTTTGTTCTCAACAAAATAACTGGGTAAGTTTAAAAATCGTACAGATAAAATGTCGTCGGGGAAAAATACTATAATCTTAATGCAAAATATATATTTTTACAAATTTTATTGCATTGATAGCGGTAACGAACGAACTAAGAATACCATGTGGTAATTGTTACTATCATTTTTTTTTTCTACTGTTATGCGTAACAGTGGTCACTGCCAGTAACAGAGCATGGGCGTCTGGGCCAGTAACAAAATTGTCTGTTTTACTCCCCTGACCATACATACTATTATTCTTTTTTTTTGTTTAAAACATCTAGTCTCATTACGGAATCTTATTTAATAATAATCAGTAAACGGTAGCTTCTCTACCGTTTTAGACACATGAATATCAAAAAAAAAAAAATTAACACCAGCAATGTGCACGTAAATTGAAAATGGCAACTACAAAAAAAACATGTACCTGCCGCAGGGCAAAGTGCATTAGTTAGCGCGGGCTGCAAGGTGGCGGACGGGGGTGGGTGCACCGCGTGACCAATCGATCGGGCTCTGGCGCCGCCCGGCAGCCGCGCGTCATGCTCGAACTCTGCCCCGCCCCCACACATTAACAGTAACTTCTCAATTTACACTGTTACTATAACTAGACTGGACTTCCGCCTTTCCATCTATGACTGTGCCTCTACGTCTTTATGAGTGATCGCAATTACCACATGAAATTGTGGTTATTCATTTAAGGCGAATGGGATTCAATTATAATGATTAGAGCGTATTTCAGGCCAGGTATAGCCGATTTTACTTTACTTATTTATCAAACTTTGCCCAAAGTTGTCAGGCTGTAAATACATCTACAGTTCTGTTTATTTACATCTTGAGTCATGCCGAACCTAAAATACAATAAAGCATTCTACTTCTAATATGTATAAGTTTTTTTATGCAAACGAGCATGCATGCCACCCGATGTTCAGTGGTCACTGCAGTCCATGGACATCCACATCAAACCTCAAACAGGCCCGAAGTCCTATCTGAGGTTGTATGTGGATTGGTTGCTACTCCAGAGGACTAGGTTGGAATGCCTCCTGTTTGGTGTCTTCTGCCTTCCAACCGAAACACAGCATTTCTCAAACTGCTGCTTTACGGCAGATATAGGTTCAGCGGTGGTGCCGCAGGCGAGCCTTCGACATAGGACTCTATCACCATTAATCTTACCATCATACTTTGCATTTGGGAATTTGTTATTTGTAATTGCAAACATGAAAGTAAAATTAAGGGAAGGATCTTTTTAAAGAGAATAAAAGTAATTATGAAAGATGTATAGAAACCTTGTATACTTTATACATAACCTTCCTTAATCAAGGCGCATATGTATATTATAGCATAGTAGTATTCATAGCAAGTTACTTGATCACATCGATAGCCATAAGTGATGTGGTTAAGGAAAATGTTTCCATTATCTTCTGTTTACATAAATTGTATATTTTCTGAGTATACCTACCTACTTAATGGGTGACGACTTATTTAAAATAATATGAAATAGAAATGTGAGTTCTATATTTTTGGTTATCTATACTTCTATACTAATATTATAAAGAGGAAAGATTTGATTGTTTGTTTGTATTGAATAGGCTCCGAAACTACTGGACCGAT
>DWKW01001469.1:0-12630 GCA_018250115.1 Doberes anticus | reverse complement strand
GTATTACATGCATTTTGATGACATAGAATATTAAGTTATGTAGGTACTGTGTATAAGTTGACAGGTCGAGTGGCAACTTATTTTAAAATTCATCATCGTCATTCATCAATGTCCTGAGTCCATACTCAGCAATGAAGAGATTAATTTTTCATGCTGCCGAGAGTGGGTATAGCCTTTGATGTTCTTAAATATTGGAGAGCTCTCTTGGATTCAACTTTCCTTATGTTGTTTTCCTTCACGGCATGTCAAATGATGAAAAAGAAGAACAAGTCCTCCCTGACGTGTCCGTCAATGACTAAATCTGTATTGGCTATGATCTTGAGTGGGAGCGCAAGTGGCTCGCAAAACCGAATTTAATTAATTCTGTTTATTAAAACAGCCTATGCGCGGTACCAATGCTGACTAGATGGAAATGCCCTGAAGGAAGTGTTAAATGATAATTCACCTGTAACTCGCACATAGATTTGAACAGCTTGGGATTTGGATATAAATATTTGGTTCTTGCGTATCAATTTTTTTTTTAACTTTTCGCAGTATTTGTGTGCCTAATCATAATAATATGCATTAAAAAATTGTTAATCCAAAAAGCAAAAAATCTGTTCCACAATCTATCCCGTGAAGATATCTAGAAGTCCTTATGTCAAATTATTCACTATGTACATAAATTTGTGGAAATAAGTAGATATTTAAACAAATAATAATGAACCAAGAATTCAAATTTCTTGAATATAATACTTATGTTTTTAATAAAAAAATTGGCAGTATAAATTATATACAAGTAAATATATTACTTAAAATATACATATGAATTGTAATTTTATTGAATTGTTCATTTATAGTTGGGGACTAATTATATGTAACTTAAAATACTTCTGCAGTCCATGTCCTACGATTTTAAATATAAATATTTAAATCTTATTTTCAAATCATTGATTATAACTGCTGCCTAACTGTTCATTATTATTAGTAGATAGGTATAATTATTGTAACAGATGTTACATATCAGATTAAAAAAATATCTACTCTTAGATTACGCGCGATTATGACTTGCAATTAATTTTGGTAGACTTTGATCTGTACGATATGATTTGGCAAACAAAATTTGTTATTCTAAATGGTGCCAAATATATGTTTATTAAAATATTTATATGTGCCCAAACTGCGCATAGGAAAATAATATTATAATAAGGCGTCATAATATAAGTGCGGTTGAGGAGATTGTGTTAAAATTGAGCTTATGTAAGATTTGGGCTAATATTTACTGTATTATTTATTTACAGAAATTATTAACTGTATGGTAAAGTTCCGACACAATAATTAATATAAGGAAGACACTATTTTATTGCAAGAACACTTTCTGCTGTTGTGCTGGCTAACTGAATGCATTTACTTATTTAGATGTAAACATTTGGCTGTAATTATTGTGAAAAAAATTACTAATTTTCTTACAAAACTTTGTTTTATTTCATTAATAAGTAAAAATCATTGGAATGTCTTGCTCCCTTATTATTCGGAATTTGGAAAAAAAATATATTGGAATAACCGATTTTTTTCTATAAGTAACCTGCATGTCCCATATTGACATGGGTGAGATCTTTCTCTACTCTTCATATTCTTGCCAGTTTCTCTGCATCTTTGGAATGGACAGGATTAAGCAGGGGATCGCAGACGGGATCTCGCGGTCACCGAGGCATAGGAGTGATGGTAATCAACGACCCGGTTCTTCGTATTGGACGATTAGTCCATAAGGACAAGGCAATTAGAGTACTCTGATCGTTTAGTTACAAATCCGGCGAGGACGGCAACTTGTGGGCGCAAGATAAGCAACGAATAAGAATCAATTTTTTTTTTATGTCATGCTGGAGGCCACGCGGCCTTTTCAGCCTTGCCTGCGGCCTTATGTGAGTGGGGGAGGGGTAGGAGGGAGAGACAGCGCCGGGCGTGGAAGCCTCGACCTGAATACGCATCTCCGCCCCGAAAGGATCAATGGGACTAACCCAACTTATATGTATCTAGATGAATGAGTAAATCCCGCATACTTAACCCATCGGATATCCTTATCAGAGAAGCCTTGTCTAGTAATGAGTTTCCATGGGATATCATATTTGTTTGGAAGTTTCTTATAATAATATAAACAAAATAATAGATATTTAGAATCGACCGCTAACTATCATAACAAATTTTGGAAATGCAGATTTTGTGAAAACCAACAGATGTCGTTTTATGCTTCGGGAAGCATCATATTATGATAGTCATAGCATGACAAAGGCGTCTTGAAGAACTCTACGTTTTTCTTTAAACTTCAAACACTGACAGACAGTGATGAGCTGTCTTTCGGTGTCAACGTGGATAGAACGTTTTGAGAACTAAGCTAGAACGCCTACCGTCCAGGATGATGTGCCCAATCACAGGAAGTAATACAGCACCAGCATGGAAACCTTATACACATATATTCATATTTCCACTATTTAAAAATAAACAATATCTTGAAATCTGTTACTACTTGTATTTTCTTTTTCTCCTCAATTATTTTTTCCTGGTCTGGTTTAGAGTTTAGTTAAGTTTCAAAGTACTAAGTTTTTATTGTATATTCTGAATAGTAAGTTCTTATTGTATCAGAATGTTTTACGCCTACAATACAAGGTGTGTGTACCTACTTGCAACAAATTAAAACTTGTTTTTAGTAGGATGAAATGCAAGAAATAATAGATCAATATTAATTCCTAAAATATTTATTTCAATATAAGGTAAATAAACAATCCACGCACCATGTGGTACTCTAATGTGTAAATCAAATTCATGACGTTTTTATTATTATGTATGATTTCTAGTTAATGGTATTGAAAATGGCGGCTAGGATAAATAACAATTTTATTAAAATATTTTTGAATAACGTGTTTGGAAAAATCAAATAGTCTGAAAAGAAGTCAGAGACAGGTTCAAAGTAGTTTAATAAAAATAAGAATAGAGCCCTAATGATCTCTATAAGCCATTTTCAATAGCATTCTTAAAATATACAATATTAAATCATTTTGAGTAGAGGTAGACATCAAAACATTTCACATATTTTATAAGTACATGTATTACTATGCTTGTATGAGTTATAATATTATAATAACAAGCATACAACTACTCATATCAAAAAAACGTTTCCAATACATTCAGACTCCTCATACTATAATTTATAAGATAATTCACACTCAGCTATTATATCTAACAGTTATAGATAGAGCGAGTCTCAATCAAGATAAAGATCAAAATATACAATCTACGTAGATGAATTACATACAGAAAAAATAGCAGAATTGCTATACAGAAAGTATTGAGGATTTAATCAATGAAAATACATGTAAATAAATAATATAAATCAAAGTTCATTATAAAATTACATTAATTAAATTAACTTTTTTCATTCCAAAATTATTTCATACACATTAAGATCAAAAAAATCATAGTCTTCTTTATTTAATACAAACGATCATTACTAATATGTTTAACTGCTTTTTATAGAAGAAGAGAAAATACAAAAAATATGTAGATAGATTTAAACCTGATTAATTGTACAATATTTGTGAATATAATGAAATCACTACAGTGTTAAGTAAAACGAAGCGCGGTTACGCGCATAAAGTTAAGATTTACTTGCTTACACTATTAAGTATACGTGAACCTACACGATCGCGTGTCTTAATTAAGATAAGAATCTGCATCAATGGGTAATGTCTTAACTACATTATTTCATCATCATATAATAGAACATTCGCAACGTTCAAATCGAAATCGTACGGGGAAGAACTAATAGCGTTTATTGGGGATGCAGGAGGAGAACTTACCTATGTAAACACCGAGAAATGTAAATGTTAATTTACGAAAAATGTTTATGAAAATAATCATCGCAACGATTATTATCAGTGCATCTTACAGGCGCGTGCAGTAAGACGCATGGTACGGATGCTTGCCCCCCGTCGCTTACAGGCAATCATGGATGGCGCGATACACGACTCCCTCGGGTTGAGGCGAGGTGCAAGTGGCGCAGCTGAGCGTATGGGAGGGCAGGGCTGTAGCATCGTACCAGGCAAACTCCGGCTAGCGACGCGCACCGAACTCCACAGCATCGTCGTCGGTGATGTCACCGTGCCGCCACAGGTTGAGGCGCGAGCTTTTAGCGTGCTCCTGTGCCGCGCGGTACTCCGCCATCACGCTCGCCACCCGGTGGTCGCGAGTGGACTCCACTAGCACCAGTCCCTCCTTAATCAGGTTCTGCACAAAACAATTATAATATTAACAAATAACGGCGAGTACAATGTTGGAAGGCATTGGTAGGAGGCACTTCTTTCTTTCAAGTTGACCACAAATTATATTGGACTTACTTCAATGGAGGCTTATTGATTGTTCAGGCCTTACTATTGTGGTGAGAGGTCTGTTCCTAGGAATAAGATGCTAATCAGTTTTGAATTTTAAGATTTACCTTAGCAATGTCAGCATTATTAGCTGGGTCAACAAGAGTAATTGCAGGAGGGCTTCCACGGCTCTCAATATTTAAGTACAGTTTTTTGTTGAGTGTGTCCATAGAGAATGCTCTCACTGCCTCCATTCGATCATCAGAATCCGATGGGAATTTCACACCCATTAGTGCGTACTCATGAGCATAGCCAGGCTCAATTTCAGTTCCAGGAGGAAGCAGTGCTAGCTTTGAAAAGTTACCAGTCTAAAAAAGTAATAAAAAATATATTATTACACACATATTGTGATCTTTTCTTGTGGTATTATATAACACAATACAATTTAATAGAATAAAATTACCTCTCTATTTCCATAATCAATGTAGAAAATGTGCACAGTCTTGTCTTCTAAAATCTTTTCAATCCTGGCTCTGTACCACATGTTGTCTAAAGAAAATTGTGCAGCACAGATTCCACCTCTTCTGGGCACATACGATCCAGGCAGAGGAGGGTTTGAGCTAAAATCTTGGCGGATCCTTTCCATTAGTGCTTCTAGTTTGGCACCTGCATCAATGTATTGAACATAGAAAGTGCCCTCATTAGTCACATCAGTGACAATAACTTTTTCGTATTTAACGATGCGATCATTTACAGTTGCATTTCTCTCCTTTTCAACTTCCTTCTCGACTTCAACAAAGTCTCTCCATATGCCCACTCTATTCTTCTTGGCATTTTCTTCAGCACTCTTAATAACACGTGCAAATTCTGATGTTTCAGCTGTGTGATGCATAGTTGCAAGGCCATGGTCGACCAGAGAAACAGAAATGTTCTCATTGTCGAGCCATAGCCAACCAATGAAATTGCCTGCTTTGTCCATTTCCTCAATGGAGACGATTACATCACGCTGCAATATTCTTTCCTTTGTAAATTGCAAGGCATCTTCGCCAAAGGGCTCGGCTTCTTGCATAGCGCCGCCGCCAATGCCCGGCCTAGCTCCTCGGGGGCAGTTAATGCCAGCTAATAAAAAGGTGACTAAGACAGATTCTTTAGGAATGTATAACCTCATGCGTGAGCCGCTAGCAACAAACTCTACAGTGGCTTCCGTCTTTTGAGCTCTCTTTAAGAATGGAAAGAATTTCTTAGCCTTCGCTGAATCTCCGCTGGTGTCTTGTATACGGTGAGCAGGAATATCTTTTTTGGCATGAATGCCGATGCCTACTTTTTGTGCCTTTAGCTCTGCTTCAAGCAGTTTATCATAGTGTGAACTCCGCTGATCATTATCATTTCTGTATCTCACCACAGTTGCAAATCCTTCGCCAACTAAAGCTTCAGCCATGTTTCTAAAAATATTAAAAGTATAAAAATATTTTTAATATTTATCTTAAGATAAGTAAGTAAGTATTTATACTTTTCTATATTTAATAAAGGGGTGAAATATGTTAGTTGTGGGTACAGCAAGTGTAAAATATAACTAAAAATAACTTACATTCCACCAGCAACTACAGTGCAACAATTTTTTTCAGGGAAATTGTCCTTTGCAGGTTGGATATAATCCACTGTTACATTGATTTTTTTTCCAATCAATTTCTTCCTTAGGAATTCACGTGCCTCAAACATCCAAGGTATGCCATACAAAGGTTTGAATCCTTTAGGTCTAGGTGACTGTTTACCTTCATCATCAGCATTGTTCCTGCACAATCAAAAACATTAGTTGGTACCTATAAACGTAAACTATAATATAAACATAAAATGTAGATGTTTGCCCCTACATCCAGCAGCGAGCTGATGAACATTATATTTATTTTAAAAACACTTACTTTTCGCGGGGCGGTCTGACGCTTGCTAGGAATATTTTTTTCTGAGTATTATTAGGCAATTTCACTATTAATGCATCGCCGTTCACAACTTCCATGACAGTGGCAGTGAATTCTTTGTCCTTAGGCGCAATTATCGGTGCATTACTGATGTAATTTGTCCAAATTCTTAAACGACCATCCTTAGCATGGCGTTCAGCTGCTCTTAATTGTGCTGCACCTGAATGCATTAAAATTTTCATAATTTCTTCAATTTTCTTACATAGAATATACAAATATTACGAAACAAGGTTTTAAACTAACCTGATTTCATCACAGCAAGAGACCAGTCTACACATCTCGCAAAGCCTTGTTTAAGCAAAGCTTCTGCAATATTGCCTTGTGGATGCAGAATTGTTCCAACAAAATTATTATTGTTCACTGACTCCAAAACAACTTCAACTTCTTTCTGTAGCAGTCTAGATTCTACAAAAAATCTAGCTTCTTCAGCATATGGTTCAGAGTCCCCATCTTGTTTTACTGCTGGGCACTGTCGGAATAATAGCACATTCTCTAAATATCAGAATAACAGATGTACATGCAACACTTAATATGTCTCTTATTTACTTACATTAGAAATAAAATAACAGACATACATATGTCTAAAGGTAACATGATTTACTCACTCTTATTCCTGATAACATTAGAATGACTTGACAAAAATCTGGCAGCATGCAAAGTCGCACTGTAGATCCATCTCTGACATATTCAATAATTGATTTAACTGGCTGCCCATTCAATTTGTTCACAAACTGTTTGGCATTTTCAACAGACCATTTAATGTCTCGAACATGATCCTATTACAAAAAATATAAGTACATACAGGACACAAAAAAACCTTTGAATTTTTTGTCTTAAGTATGAAATAAACACAATAAATGGAATGACTACTTAAAATGTGTAAAAGCAGCTGTGGTAAAAGCAAGTCTTTTGCAATGTTGTTACCTGAAGGTCTGTACCCCAAACTCCTTTTCCTTGTGACTTGGCAACATCTTCAATTTCTACAAGCTTTTTCAGCTGTGGTATATTGCGACCACCGTCTCGAACTCTCACAAGACCTTCTGCAAGCAGGGCCTCAGTCATGTTTTCATCCTTAGTGGGATCTTTACCAGCCCAAACGGTTCCGTATTCTCTGGTAGCAGAGTTTGGTGGTTTTTCTGCTTTAAAAATAACCTCCTTCCCAACTAGCTTCTTCCTCAAAAACTCACGTGCCTCCCATGCAAATGGTTCGTCTTTTGTCTCAATATCACTACAATAACAAAATCTCATTTTAGCCATTAACTAAATTGTTTCATACTAATTTTAATCCTTTATTTTAATAAAGGAAATTGTATGACCATTTGAACTCAAGTTTCAGAAGAACTTGTACAATTTTTATTTATTTATTAAATAAGAAGGAAATGAGCATCCAGTCCACTGAATGTGGTCATTGCAGCCCTTGGACATCTACATCTGACCTCAAATAAGAATGAGGTCCTATCAAAAGTATGTGAACGCATTGCCACTCCTGAGGACTATGTTGGAATGCCTCCTTGTGTCCTGTAGTCTGCCTAACCACAACCTTCAAATAGAAACACAGCAGTGGGATCAGTGCTGTTCAAATTCAAATGTTATGTTAATACTGCTGGCTGTTTATTAAATGTAGGTGAGAATATGTCCAAATGTAACTTAAAAACATAACAATTCTGATATAATGCCATTGTAAAGATTTCAAATGTAATGATAACAATTAAGATGTATAAGTTTAGTTAAGTGATTATGCTGAAGTTTTGTTATTTAATAGCCATAATGCAGCGATCATACTTATCTATGCAGATTTTACTTGTAACTTATGATCTATTTGATTTTGATTTAGTTTCATATACAATAAAATCCTTTTTAACATAAATACTATAAATTAGAGTATTATAGTGCCCATAAACCATTTTAAGTTCATTTCAGTTGACATTGTTTCTGCCCCATCAGATTTAACATTATATGAGCCTAGGTTACTCTAGTTGTTGTTTTAGTTTTATAACATTAAGATATGATAAAAAAACTTTATTTATGAAATACTCATGAAATGGTAATTGCAGTCCATCAACATGGACATCCAATCTAAAATAGGAACAAAGTCATTGAAGATTGATGTGTTGCTAAAGAATGTTGAAATGCCTAATACGATACAGCTAGTTCTTACATTCTTTAACCATTTCAGTATCAGTGAATAGCATATTTTAAGCAAATAACTTCTCAATACTACTACTGTTATAATATAATTTAAAATGAAAAATAATAATATTAATATACTTTCTACATACAAATTTGTAAGGATTTGAAGCTGAATACTTTTAAGTGCCATTAAATATGCTGTAGGAAATAGTTGGAATAGGTTCATTCTTCCAATTTGTTAATTACATTTAGTGGAACAGAATATAGATATTTGTGTCATTAGCAAGGACAAGTAAGTTAGAGTGTATCTTAATAATTACAATGTTCTCTTTAATATGTCTTGTAAAACTCAGAAGTTTTTTGAAAAAATATCACATTTTTCTATTAACATCCCAAGTTATATCTGTTTTGGTAATTTAATTTCCTAGGCCTGCTAAATCTGGCGTAGATAAGTTGTTAGTGGTAAAAAAGATCCTTTCCAGCACGCACTTCAAAGTAATAGCAGCTAACCATACTAATGAATGTCTACATAATCCAAGATGGTGAATTTTAGAATCATAAATGGCAGTATATACTTAGCAAAGTATGGTTAGTACAACTTTTTTTTAGCTTATAGTTATTACATTTATTAATAAATCTATAATAAAATCTAAAATGAAATAATAAGATGTCTTATGATACTCTTTATCTGAAACTAAACTTAATACTTTGCTACTTTTTTTTCATTCACAAGTAAATTAATAAATGTTTTACATATGAGTACATCAAATCTGACAAACAGGTATTTATTTATTGACTTTCAACAAGTAAATAGAACCTTATGATAAAATTATATTTATTTTACTTTAAATACAAAACCATTAATCTATAACATATAAAAACAATTTGGCAAATTGAAACAGACTAAATCTTTTAACTTATTATTTTAAATGATTATTTTGTCACATCATACTTTCAAAATAGATGTAAGAGTGTGAGTTTACATGATGAGAGATCGCATGAGTTTGGCTGCTATCTATGATTCTATTTTTAAAAAACCTTTTTACACATTTTGTTCTTGCTCCTGCTGCTTAAACTTATCAAATTTTAATATTAGCATTACTACACAAAAATAATTAACAAAATATATGAAATTAAGTAATCTGTCCATAATTCCAATATACAAATGTAGACATGTGAGTATATAAATGTAGACATAAATTGACCAATTTTTATTACTAATCAGTGAATTTCAGTTTCACTTTCACTTTGAAACAGATGGAACAACATAATACTTTAGAAACTTGCTTTGTAGGCTCCCTTCACTAGTTCAGGTCGGAATTCGAGCGACTTTTGATCGCGACAAAATAATCTTATAACTTAAAATTAGTCGGTGACCATGTTTTGCATTTACAGATGATTTTACTTGCCTATTAGGTGTACGCTGGCGAGCGAGCTTCGGCGCCGTTATACCTGAAAGGGCGATCACTTTTTCGGGTGGAGGCCCGCCTTGCGGCTGTTTGCGTATAACGATCGTATCTCCTGACAATACCTGTGAATACAGCATCCTTTTGTTATCTGCTTAAAATTATCTTTCATTATTGTCGAAATATAACGTAAATATTAAAGATTTTATACAAAATATACTATCGGACTAATTGGATCGATGTCTGGTGTGTCGAGAGCATCCATTTTATAAAACAGGTACAATTGCTTTTTTGAAGACAAAGAATGATTTTTTCACAAAAGATAGACACAATTTATAACTAATTCCACGAGATTGAAATATTTGCAATATTTTCAATAAAGTAGACGCGTTGCCAACAAGGCAAGCTACATTTATGAAATTAGCACGACACGAGGCATCGCCTTCAGTAAGCTATGGTTGACGAAAGAAAAAAATAACGATTGATGTATTACCTGCTTTACTATTCCTATTTTGTAAGTCTGGGTTGGTGCTGTTGCACTCATTTTGACCAGCATTCACTGTGACTATAACGCGATGAAAGGTATAGAAGCTAAAAATTACTGACCAACGCACACGGCACAACTACAAGAACTGGGGAAACGTGGCGGACAGACAGAGTTTCCAGAACTAAAAATAAAATGCACAGCTTATTAATAAATCACACCAACGCTCATCTTACCCACATTCTCGATTTTTGGTATCTGTAACAAATGGTTTATGAACTTGTTATTATTGAATTTACAAAAAATGACCATTGTTTGCATTGCTTTATCAAAAATACATGTTTTCATATATTTATTTATCAAGTTCTTTGTCATTGAAGCTTTATTTCTGTATGTAACTATTAGACATATAATTTCACCTTTAATTAAAACAACGTTATTTCTTGATATTGCTCTGTTTTTTGTAATAATTTATTTATTCTGCGATTTAATTCAAAATTTTCTTATATTTATTGTGAGTGTGTTATAATATTAGTATAATGAAAATTTCGACTTCCAACATGGCGTTAGGTAAGTTATCTACGTACAACGCGGACCACATCCACAAGAGCCACAAGAAAATCAATTTTTCGTTCTGAAACAGTCAACTATTATAAGATGTAATTAAATATTAAAGTAAATAATTTTGAATGACTAAAATTAATCGCAATTCTTTTAAGTAATTCAATAATTAAATTGTATATATAAATAAAAAATAATAAGAAATCTCAATTGTAATATGTGTTGCACAAGACGTGCAACAATGATCGATTTCGTTCGGAAATAGTAGACTATTTTGAGATAAACTATTAATTAGTTACTCATTTAATAGTTTAAAGCAATTTATTTATAATGACGTTACTATCCGACAGCCCCAAGGAAGGGTTCTGTTTTTTTAGGTATGAGTAGATTTCTTTATGACCGCCGAAAAATATCTAAAGAAGTTTGAAGATTGAGGTGATGCTAGTGTTATTATTTATTAACTAGTGTCACAGTGATGTCGTTATTTGTCATTTTATGGGCTACAAAAAGTCGTCATGGACAATAATGGTCCTATCCTAAGATTCTCCCTGTCATTCTGTTAGACGTAGCCTCAAGCACAGATTTAATATGGTTTCTTTATTTAATATTTCTTATGGCCACTGGAAATAAATTAACTAACAAGCTTCTGATATTTTTATGCTGTCGGGTTTTATTTTTAAAAAATCTCTTTCTTTCGCCGCTTACTTACATTGCATTGATTGAAATAATTGATAACTCTTTAAATTGTCTATTTTAAAGTTAAGCGATAACCGAAGAATATTAGACTATAGATTCAGATTACATTGCGTTGATGTAAACTCCAATGATAAGATTATTTCAGACATAGTTTTGGCTTTTTGAGGCCCGTTATCATATTATTTTGTTATAAATAGTAATTTATTGAACTACTTAATTATACTATTCAACACATTTGACTAATTCTAATTTAATCTCTTTGAATAGGTATACCTGTTTGCAATGTTTTTTAAACAGTCATCTTTAGATCCGTAAGGGCCTTTTTTCCTAATGTGGTTTAAAGTACAGGTTCCAAACTTTAAAATAATGTGTGGTGAACCCAGAAGAACTCGCGTTACGCTTACTTGTTGATCTTAAATTTCGCTTCGCTTGTTTAGAATCTATTGTTAAATTGTACTATCCTAACTTAACCAATCCAAGGCGAGGTACCCAAATTTTGTAAAGTCAAATTTTTGGACGCACAAATCACATGATTATGTATATGAAACTTTAAGGTTGTAAATTTTCGGACAAAAAAATAACTATAGATAAAGACTGGTAAATAAATACTCATCATATTTCAGGAATCGCGAGTGATTTGTTGATGCTCATTGAAAAGTTCTGCTCTATTTCTAAAATTTTTCTTTTCACTTTACCTAATGCACACAAAAGATTTAAAAAAAAAGAAGTATCTGAGATTCAGTCTAAATTGTATGTTGTTTAAGGTTGTTCTTTTTCTTAGTATTTATTATTCCTCCATTCAATTCTATTTCGAATTCTCCAAATTTATGTACCTACAACGAGCCAACGGTATTCACTTTTCAAATGTAAATCTATACTAATATTATAAAGCTGAAGAGTTTGGTTTTTTGTTTGTTTGTTTGTTTGTTTGAACGCGCTAATCTCAGGAACTACTAATTGGAATTAAAAAATTATTTTTGTGTTGAATAGACCATTTATCGAGGAAGGCTTTAGGCTATATAACATCACGATGCAAC
>DWKW01001468.1:0-12637 GCA_018250115.1 Doberes anticus | reverse complement strand
CTTGTCTTAGTATTTAAGTTTCTCATTATAAGTGACCAATGTATGTCTTATGAGAAATAAATAACCTTTAAACCGAAACCGAACTCAGATAGTAAGATGTAGTCTGATATGAGCCAAACACTAAACTGAATTGCTTCCTGATGCTTTCCTTGATGCAACGAGGAAGGGCTTACGATTAACATATTTGACGTCCGACAAACATTTTGCTTACGTATAAAAAATTTCCAACACATTATTTTAATCATAAAAGATAAGTGAATTCTGAATTTAAAGATACTATGTCCAAGATACTCAAAGATAAATTCATTTCAACCAAGGTACAATATTCATTACCTGTATACCGTTTATAATTTCGCTCATCAATTTAATTCTCATATCAGTTCTCAATGCTGTTCCCCGCCTCAGTATTGCAGAGAGTTTGGTTAGGCCGGCTTAAAACATAAATTCGGTTAGTTAAATGTTAAAATATTCTAATAAATGCACATCGCTATCAAAGAAGTCAAGACATTACATAATGGCATCTCAATTCTATACCTACCCGTTGTGTAACCTCAATTTTACAGTTTACAAAAACCAAATGTAATTTCGTATCATTCCTTACATCAACTATTCTCAAAAGGTCGTATTCAAATACGAAATTGATCATTAAACACGACAACTTTTTAATTCTCGATGCTTTCACTAGGGGCGCTGGTTGATGAAATGATACAGAACTCGACATGGTTTTTCGTAAACAATCAAACATTTTTTTTTTTATTTCTTGTCTTTTAGTGATACACTATACTCTCGGTATTATACGTCACCATATACTTTTTGAGGTCAATTTAAAACAAAAAAATTAGCAACTGTTATTGCCATAACAGTAATGATAATTACTGCAATATTACCTATTTTTAAAATATTAATGTCAATACCTTGAACTGGAAATATAATAAGCAGTACACCAAATAGACCAACAAAAGGCGCAAATCCAGCAGTGTCGTACAAGAAATAGAGTACCACAGCCATTTGTATGGGTACCATCCATACGTTGTGTAGAAACATAAACACGTAGTCGAATCTAGCTACGTCATTTGAAAGCAAGTTGACCAGCTTTCCTGCTGCTATATCGCCAAGAGACACTTGACTCATACGTAATACCTGTATAGAAAGAGAACCAGATTTATGTTTAAAGACTATATTTCTCAAAATAGTAAAACCGCGGAGCATGTACATTTCTTAATACCGCGGTACATTTGTTAACATTTCATCAGTGACTTGTTCGACTAATTCACATAAATATTTTACCCTTTTTCAGAACTCTGATGTTTCGTATTAAAGACGAAAAATAAACAATGTATTAAAAGTATTTACACTCATACGCTCACAAAATTTTATAATAGACTAACTAAAGTTTGCTGCAATATTTCGCCCATAGTCAATTAAGCCATCGTGTTGCAGGAAATCACAAAATGTCCGTAAAGCTTTCAATACGTTCGTCATTCAAACTTTGGTGTGGAAACTCGTACCACAACTACGCTGAAGTACCTACTCCTAGTACAAGTACGCTGAAGTTGAAAATCAATTCGCATTCATAATTTCAAAACTTAATAAAACTGAAACACGAATTTTTTGAATTACCTTTCTATATAGCAGAGAAGAAACTGCTACTTTTACTTTCAAACTGAATGTCTGTGTGAACAAATTGTTATGATGTTGTGCCATCAAGCCTATTAAGTTTAGCAACAGCATCCCCCCAGCGTAGTAGCCAGCTTCCTCCCTGGATATCGTTTCTTGGACAGTCCAGAACGTCAGAAGCCGAGCGAATAGGAATGGTTGAGCAGTCCTATTAGACATTGAATTATTATTTAAACGAAAAACTATTAGTATGACTATAAGATTTAGTATAAGGTAAGAAAAATTTTCGCCTGCGACATTGTCACTGCATATATAAGTAATCATATATCGGAACCACGTCAAGCCGTATATCAAATAGCGCTTAATTAATTCAGGCTAATCCGATAACAACTTTCATAAAATTCCGTTCCGTAGTTCATAAACATCCATCCTCACAATCCATCCTCCTCATAGGATATTAAGGATTTCAAATGGTTGAGTTCAGAACTGTTTGGTTCCGTTAAAATGATAGATTATGAACTCGTGACGACATACTTTTTAAAAAGAAAGAAGATGAAGTTGAAGAAGAGGACGCTTGCACTTAAAGTGCACATCCCACTATTAATATCAGTATCAATTTTCAATACCTATTTTATAATATACGACAATATTGTGCGATTTTTTTTTCATCCCTTAATAACTTAAATTATATGGTGTGCCACGCCTATTTTTTTGCTTATTTTCACTACTCAATTTTATATCGATACATAGATAGCAAGTTCTAACCGGCAGATAAAAGCCAGATACGGTAAAGCACCAGTGTCAGCACTGCAGTGTTTCGGTTTGATGGGTGTGGCTAGGCAGAAGACACAGCGCAAGGACCTGCTTAGGATTAGGATTCTAACTTAGTCCTCAGGCGCAGCTACGCCACGTTGGACTTGGTCCTCGTTGAAGTTGAATGTGACACTTACATCAACTTAATAACACTTAACATCAGGTGGCCTGCACACTCGTAGGTTATTCTGTTACTACCTACATTTTACTTATTTTTTTTTACATGGTTGGAGAACAAACAGACAGACAAAATTTTTACTGGATGCAGAGACCTCTAAGCAGTTTAGTTAGTCGTAGTTAGTTCATCAAAAGGTATTCAAGGTACAGACTTTGGCCCCTTAATTTTTTTATTAGTACAGCTAAGATAGAGGCTTGTAAGGGGCGAGTTAAACATTTTGTGTAACTACTGTAAAAATAAATATTAAATTTTTTTTTGTTTGACCTATGACGTGAGAAATTAGAAGAGAAAGAAATTAGAAAAGAGAGAGATGTCAGAAAAAATAACAAATAAATAATAGAATCAGATCATGATTTTAAACATATAAAGTTTTTGGAACTTTGGAATAAGTTAGTCAGTCATAATCATTAGTTCACTAATTAGGTTTATCATAATCATGCTTACGAATATGGTTTTTAGGTATATTAATCAACTCCATCCATGACTTCAGTTAAATTAACTGTTAACTCATTAGTAACTTTAATCGTGATTTAAGGGAATAAAAAAATCTTTCACTTCACTAATCACCCTTTCTATCCTTTGCTACGAGTGTATCCGAAATGCACTCCGTCGTTACGGATAACCTCGTTAGGTTACTTTCGAAAGATAATAGGTAATAATAATAATAGGTACATTATTCATAGCATATCGGAGTGATGGATAATAGATATGAACCTACAACGTAATACGTAAATTAATCTAACCTTGTAGCAGCAATTATTAATATCAGGATCGCTCCGGGCATATAGGCCAGCCAGTACGTCCGGAAAAGAATCTTCCACATCGATGGTATTCTATTTTCACGCTGAGCTCTTTCATATTCCTCCAACCAGCACCTTTAATATAGAATGACGTTAATATTTTGTTTTTACTTAATTAAACTAAGTATAATCAATAACTCAGTGACAGCCTAGTAGCTAAGAAATTGCTGTACATATAATTATTTCTAAGTTATATGTGGGCTATGTAAAATAATTATCATTCGCTTGAACGGTGGAGGACAACATCGTGAGGAAATCTGCATGCCATTATAGCATTATCACATAGGTTCTCACTAAGGGACTATGGCTTCAACCTTCGCATCTCTGAGATCAGACCTATACCCAGTAGTAGAACAGTAGTGGGCTGATGATGATGATGACAATCAAAAACCAATAAATAAATATTCTTACAGTCGGTCATCATTCCGTTCTATTTGGTTTAATGTATTTTGTTAACTAATCTAAACTGGCCTGAACAAAAATAAGGTCAAATGATACTACATACAGATTAGCTGTAGCGCAAATAATGTAGAATGGCTATTACGTAAAGTAACACAATATTTATGGGAAGCTTTGTATCCTTATATTACAAAAAGTTAAAATTTTCTCATAACTACACATTGTAAATATTGTGAAAAGTTATGGAAAATTATGTTTTCTGTTATTAATGGAATGTACAAGATAGTACAAACCACTTTTGACGAATCGTGATAATATCATCTCGGTACCCATTGTAAATTGGTGAAATCAAAAATCAATTTTAAAATATCAATTTTTTTTTTACATTTAACAGACTATATATCATTTAATTATAGAATGTTTTTACTCTCTGTAATATGTGCAAAAACAACAATAATCTGCGAATTCCTGTCCGATTCGCACTGCCATAGAGTTTATTGAGATTTAGACAGATTAATTTTTATTTCTGTCAATAATTAAGTAAACTAAAATACTACCATGAAAGTAGCCGTCAAGAAGCGAAATATAGTTTTGATTAATTATGGTAAAATATTATTTTCGAATAGAAATAGAAATTACTACTAAATATGTAAATAAAAAACATTTTGTTTATATTGGAATTAGTAACTAGATTATTTATAATAATAAAAAAATGGATTTTACTAAGAAATACAATGAATGTGTTAGGTTAGGATGGGGACGTTATCATGAGCTCTTAGGTGAGCAATACAAATAACCCTTTGACTATTTCCTTCCCTATTATTACAAGATTATAATTAAAACAATATTGGTATTACCTTTCCAATTTGCTTCCAAGCCTCTCTGCGTCAAATTTCTTCTTCGGTACTATGAGATCTTCTTCCGCAATATTACTTCTGTTTCCTTTAAAAAATACTGGACAAATCCAACATATAAAAAGATTCGATAAAATGTTAGGTTTATTTCTTTTCTTAGTGCCACCATCTTTATCACTTTCTTCTTTTACACTTCCGTTCATTTTACTCGATATCAGAGAAAACTTTACACACACATGTGTTACATACACACTCGAGTTGATTACTATTCTTTTCTTCTCTACACGAATTTTATATATAATATGTTTTTGTATAATGACTCGATAAACACTGTCTAATCAACTAGCTCTACGTATTTGATAAGGAAATAATCAGCTCAATATGTACAAAGGCTTTAGGGTTCCACATATCACCAAAGTAATGTAGGAAATCCCTAATACTAATAAAATTTCAAACATATATACATAAAATTACTATAATGTTCTATTAACTAACGATATATCAATAGCTGTCGAGAGCCTAAGTAGGCATTATTCAGCACGAATAGATGTAGCTGATACAGGTTAGAGGTAAAAAAGCTTACTCAATTTACAGATATTACAAGTTTTACCTTCCTCACCCTTATATCTTACCTTTAAACGCTTAATATTTTAAAAAGTTGTTTTAGCTGCGGAACCATCTTATTTTCATAAAGACAGTTACCTATAAAGATTTCTGTAAAGTGTTTGCTAAACGAAATAGCATGAAATTAATTCAAATAAAATCGATAGGCGCGGCATAAAAACATCATATCGCTGTAATATTCAAGTGAATTGCGATTTTACCTATATCATTAGTACTTAAACACCTTGTAACTTGTGCAAATAATAATTATTTATTTCATCTTAGACAATCAATTTTTGATAGTAAACAAATCGATGGTGGTAGTGTCTTATGTCGTAGGCTCGCCTGCGGCGGCACCACCGCTGCACCTATTTCTGCCGTAAAGCAGCAGTGTGAGAACTGCTGTATTTCGGTTTGAAGGGTGTAGTTAGGCAGACAACACTGGCCGGCATTCATTCCAACGTAGTTCTCAAGAGTAGCAACGCATCCACACACAACATCAGATGTGGATGTCCATGGGCTGCAGAGACCACTTAACATCAGGTGGTCCGTATGCTCGTTTGCTATTCTTATTATATAAAATTAAAACTCTTCACAATGTTGAGTTGTTGCTTAAGCGCCCCGTGTTGTGTAGATACTTGGCAGTATTTCTTCATTTTTACTTAGTGACAAGATCTTTTCATAACATCTTTCCGCTTCGTGAGAACGAACATTTAAAACAGCGAAAAGAAATAAAAATATAATCTACGATTAGATTTGGTGGTGGTAGTCCTATGTCGAAGGCTCGCTTGGTGCGGGACCAACGCTGCCATATTTCTGCCGTAAAGCAGCAGAGTGAGAACTGCTGTTCTTTGCTTTGTTGTTAGCCAGAAGACTCTGGAAAAGAGGTATTCCGACTTATACCTCAGGAGTAGCAACGCATTCAGGTACGACCTCAGATAGGACTTCCGTCGTAGTTGAGGTTAGATTTGAACGTCAATGGGCTGCAGTGACTCACTTAACATCAGGTGGCCTGCATGCTCGATCGCTATTCCGTCAATGTATAAAAAACGACGAGCAACCGCACAATTTTACTCTTGTACTTTGGATATGTAAAACGATTTGATATCACAAACCAAAACCTTCCACACCTTATACTGCTGCTTTACAGCAGAAATAGGTGATCCGATCGTACCTTCGACATAAGACTCTACCACCATCGTTGTCAATGTGTGAGGAACCTGTTGTCAATGAGTGGAATATTTAAGGTAGTTAGGAGAAACGCATAGTAATTTATTTACATTTCAACATTAAACGAACATTTTCGAGAAAACAATCACATTCACACGTATATTTGGAAAGAGGAGCTCTCACCGTCCGTTTACATGAACGGTAAACGTATAAACACATGTCAGTAGAAGACAATGAGTTGTGTATAAACTTCTATTTTAGCAATAACAAACGGTCTCACGTTGTGTATGACGTGTTAGTAAACGTCGCGTCGCGGGATAAGTGTTACCAGATATCCCGACTTTTGCGGGACTTTTTATATGTACATTTAGACTATGACCCGTGACGCTGTCGCCTTAAACGGTGATTTTAAATGAAACAATTTTTTAAATTTAAATGTTAATAACTGAGCCATAGTACCTAATTACTTTAGTAAGTCGGCGCATATTTTTTTGAGATGAAATAGCACCCGAGCGTGACGGTTACCTGATGTTAAGTGGTTAAGCTCATGGACATCCACTCGTTGGAACTCCTGAGGACCCAGGAGTTGGAATGCTTCCTGTCCAGTATTTTCTGCTTAACCATACAGATCAAATCGAAAGGTGCTACGGTGGTCCCGCCACAGGCGAGCCTTCGACATAGGATACTACCACCATCAAAACTACAAAGATTATCTGGTTCTACTGTACCTATATTTTAAATCCCATTCAAATCTATTCAACAGTTTTTGCGTGATTGCCGATGAAACTTACAAACAATCGAAAATTCTTTAAAAAAATGTTTTTAGAAACCTCTAAAAATTAAAATATAAAAAATTAAAAAAAAAATCTAAAGTATCTTCAACTCATACATCATACATTTCATTTCATTCTTAGTATATTCGATTTATAAATAGGTAATCCTGGTTTGTATGTGTAGGCATATGGAGACACTAGTCTGTATCCATCGTGTGAACGAAGTACCTCAATAAATGTAGCTAGAGGACTAATGAAAGAAAAGTGCATTGTACTGAATTGTACAGTCTGCTTTGATTTGAATTTATTTTGAAATGAAACCAAATAAAATTAATTAATTTACACTTTTATAAAATTTTACCGAGATCATTTCATTTGAGATATTTTAGAAGAAATTATTGACTATTTAGTACACAGATCAATTCTTTTCAAATCTTTGTCTGTTTGTTTGTTTGTTTGATTTTGATTTCTCTGTAGTATCTCGCCGTCATAGACACGGGAAGTCAAGGAGGAAGCAACTTACAAAACATTATGAAATTTGAATGGCGTCCCGTATGACGCTGTGGTCAACGTGTCTTCTGCAGTTCGGAGAGCCTGGGTTCGATTCACAGCGGGGCAGAAATTTGAATGATCGCTTTAGATTTCTGTACCTGGTCACAGGGTGTTTCTGTGTATGTCCATGGCACCCACGACACAGGTTTTTTTTTATTTTATTCAAACGGAATATCAAACGAGCATGCAAGCCACCAGATGTTAAGTGGTCACTGTAGCCCATGGAAACCCACATAAAACTTCAACTAAGGCGGAAGTCCTATCCGAGGTTGTATGTGGATGCGTTGCCACTTGCCTAGGACTAAGTTGGAATGCCGCCTGTCCAGTGTATTCTGCCTAACCACACCCTGCGAACCGAAACACAGCAGTTGTCACACTGCTGCTTCACGGCAGAAATAGGTAGGCATAGATAGGCAGCGGTGGTCAAGCCGTAGGCGAGCCTTCGATATAAGACTCTACCACAATCTTAAACATTTGTAAATTTTCTGCAACGAGTCACAATCGAGCTATTTATCTTTGTTTCGGTAAACAAATTTCGTTCAACACTTCCCTATTCCTGTTCCCGTTTCCTTTTAAGTCCCGTCGCATAATTGATTGCTGATTACTCACAAAATTGTATCCGTACAATATTTTGCAATATTTATGAGATAATTATACCTACTAAAGTGCGTGACAATTATTTTTTTCCACGTACAAATGCCCTAGAATTTATGCAAATACTTAACTTTTACTGTTTTTTTCACCCTTGATCTTTTACCTGTCGTTTATGCGTCGTCACGTACGTACTTTGCAAGTCATATTGCGAATCTAAAGGGGTTTCATGGAAGATATTTCGACGGTGGTAGTCTTATGTGGAAGGCTCGCCTGCGTATTTTCAGCCTATTCCTGCCGTAAAGCAACAGTGCGAGAACTGCTGTGTTTCGGTTCGAAGGGTGTGGTTAGACAGAAGACACTAGACAGGAGTCATTCCAACTTAGTCCTCAGGTGTAGCAACGCATCCACATACTACTTCAGATAGGATTTTTGTCCTAGTTGAGGTTCGATGTGGGTTGCTCTTAGCATCAGGTGGACTGCATGCTTGTTTGCTATTCTGTTAATACTAAAAAAAAAGATATGAAGAATATTTACATTCTTATCTTACCTTCTGATGACAGAGCATTTTGTAGGTAATTTTTTTCTGTCTATAAATTTCCTTGTTCTTTTTTGTAACCGATGGTGGTAGAGTTATGTCGAATGGTTGCCGGCGGGGTCATCGCCGCTCCTCGTATCCCTGCCTTAAAGCTGTATGCCGCCCGCACTCGGCCGTGGTGGTGGAATAGCCTGAACTCTCTGAGAGGAGACCCGTAGAGGGGCAATAATGGGTTATAGTTGTTTAAGCAGTATGAGCACTGCTGTTTCGGATTGAATTGTGTGGTTAGGTAGAGAACACGGGACAGGAGGCATTCTAACTTAGTCCTCAGCTAGCTATGCATTCAGAAGCGCTACCTCAGATAGTACTCCAGACCCATTTGCGATGAGTACCAATTAACATCAGATGGCCTCTGCCAGCTCGTTGGCTACACCTTTAGTAATAAAAAATCGTAATTTATTTATGCAATGTACTGAAGTAGGCAGTACTGATAATCATCAAAACGGTTACTCGCCAGAATCTTGATCAATCTTTTATTATTATCGTCCGGAAATTTATATGCAAGCGATTCTCTTTATTTATAATTATACGTATAACGATACCAGCGATTCATACCGTTAATCACGTTATCTTAACTCTTAAACTCAACAATCGCGGTATGTTAATACGTGTATAATATCAACATAACTATAATGGGTTCATTGTCCCACTGCTGGCCGTCTTTTCGATCAAAGGAATTTTTAAAGCAAAATGTTGGCCAAGTGCGGAATGCCGGACTTCACATGCCTCTGAGAACATTATGAACATCGCTTAGACACGAGGACCTGCACACGATGTTTTCCCTTCGCCGTTAAAGCCATTGATGATTAACTTCTATATACGCACATAATTCGAAAAATATTGATTATATGATATTTCGAGAAATAGCGTGGGCGTGCTGTGATTTGAACGAGGAGGAAGGAAGGGGTCCGAGATTTTCAACAACTAGGCTATCGCACATCCAATCTGAAAATATGCACATAATTTCGAAATATTAATATAGCGTTTTAATAATATATATTAAAACGCTGTATATATATATTATGTATATAAAGAGAGAGATTGAAACACTTATTACTCTATCACCGTCGGTGTTTAAATAGACGTAAAGTGTTACTATAACATAAAATTCCCGTCGTCGCACCATAAACTTTTCCCTAATCTGACCACTGAGTAAAGGTGAAGGCACAAAGAGTCAATATTAAGTCACATTCTAAATATTATTTTTTATGTCCGAAAAATAAGTAATTTTTCGTGCTTGCTTTAGATTTGCAATTTCGTGACTGTTTTTTCTTCCTTCCTGATGTTTTGTTAGTTTTGTAAATATATTTTTGTTAGGTGAGGTTTTTTAAACATGTAATGTGCATAATACGCAAAAAGAAAACATCGCTCGCCTTAACGGCGAAGGAAAACATCATGAGGAAACCGCATGCCTAAGAGTTTTCCGTAATGTTTTCGTACGCATGTGAAGTTTGCAAATCCGCACTTGGCCAGCGTGGTAGACTAGAACTTAAACCCTATAATCTCTGAGAAGAGAGCTGTGCCCAGCAGTGGGATGATATTGGGTTGATTGGGTTGATGACATCTTTATAATTCATGCAAATTATTTAAATTGTTCCAAATAAATAACCTTTATGCTACTATCGCCACGTTTTTTGTTGCAGCAACAAGATCTGGATAGCAAGTATAATTCATGATCATCAGTCATTATAGTATACACAAGCCTTTATCATTGTTCGAGATGCCGAATTATAGGTCAGTTCAAATTAGGTCTTCGGTCGGAAATGTGACGGAGGCGCCGCGCCGCCGCGGCCTTCCTTGGAGGCGCCAGTGAAATGCCAACAGATAAAGGGATATATTGTTTTACAGATATTACCTAATGGAAATTTTGTTTTGTTAACCGAAACACCTTGTACCTTGTTTAATGTTCCGTGTTTGCGTTTTATACAAACGAAATGTGAACAGAATTATTCCGTATTTCACCAATATTCCGTGGATAATATTTTAATAATCTAATTGATGTTATTTTCCATTCATCGTTGTTATTTGTTCTGTCCATCATAAGAAAGCAGATTAGTTTAAAAAATAAATCGATCCGTTAACGCAACTGTCAACTGTTTAACCGTAACTGGAATAGAGTGACAGCTGTCATTTCATTTTTTTTTAATCTACCACAGTTAATAACTGACACGAAATTAATGGCGTTACATTTAAATAAAATGTTTGAAAACGCTGATCGCTTTATTATCAACCTATCTGTTCTACCGCTGGGCATTGGTCTCTTTTCAGTTATGAGAAGGATTCAAGCCATAGTCGTCCTCACGGTAGCCAATTGGAGAAAATGGATTTCACGTACTTATTTACAACATTATGTATGATATATTATGATTGATTTGTATTGATGTAAATGAAGTGAATGATAGTATGGTAATTAAGAATCACGACCTGATCTGGCGGGTCGGGGTTCAAATCCCGGCACGGCCGACTAATTTTTGGAAATTAATATTTCACTTATTTCCAAATTATGTGCGTATTAGAAATTAATTATGGTTTTAATGGTAAAGGAGAGAGAATCGTGTGGATACCTCCATCCTGAGAATTCACCGTGATGTTTTTCAAAGGCATGTGAAGTTCGCCAATCCGCACTTAGCGTGGTAGACTATGGCCTAAACATATCTGAGGCGAGAACAACAATGGGTTGATGATGACGTAAATCAAAATTGTTTTAACTACTTCTGTTAAGATTTAAGGCTCTTAAGGGCTTCTGTTCTAGAACATTCAGGTATCAACAACCACTACTATCATGAATTTATTTTACCGATCATTACAAACACTTTTTTCCTTACTAAGCTCACACAACTTTCAAGATGAAAACGATACGCCGCGCCGTTCAAGTTGGAAATACGTTGATGTTTAAAGCCGTCTGCAAAGTTGGGGGTGCGAATCGGCGAATAATTGGTGGGTAGGTATGAAAAGATGGAAAAGTGCATGCAGTCTTTATTTCTTCAAATATAACAGTAGAAATTTTTAATGTTTATAAGATTCAGAAAGCTCATTGTGACTTTTCTAAATACATTGGTTTAGAGACTTGTAATAACAGTATTATCAGAGTCATTAAAGATTAGAATCATAAATGGCGGCTTACACTTGGCAAGGTATGGACAGCAGAAAAATTATTTTATTAAATTACTTCTGCAGCAATGAATAAAATATTTTTTATTGAATAAACCTCGATCTCCCGCTCAAGTGACCGATTCACTTACAAATCCAAATTGTTATTTATAATTATTTATTAATTATATGTGTAGGTTATAAAAAAATATTACTCGCTTTAACGGTAAAGGAAAACATGGTACCAGTATGCCCCAGTGTTCTCCATAATGTTCAATTTGAAATCCGAAAATCCGCACCTTTTTTTATTTGGAGCTTTGAGACAGCAGGTAAAGAAATAAAAAAGTATTACTTAGGAATTACTAACATATAAAATGTATTTATTATTTAAAAAATATTAAATGCCGTTCGACAAATTGAAACGAACTGAAAATTTCGCTTTTAATTTCAAACGAATATTTAATAAATGATTTTATAAGTATAGTGCCACAAACTTATCTGACCCGGTTATGGCGGCGCTAATGTCTTATAAAGTGTTGCCAGAATATCAAATATTCCTATTTTTAGAATAAAAATAGATACGATGCAAGGACTGATTA
>DWKW01001467.1:0-12640 GCA_018250115.1 Doberes anticus | reverse complement strand
CCCGCCGCCTCCCGCCGCCCGCCATCCCAGACACTTCACACAAACGCATAACACACTCACACCTCCCGCCCCGCCGACGCAGACGAATCCCCGTATTCTGCATGGCTGGCCCACACTGACGGCGCTTCATGGTATAAGCCGAGATTCCTTCTGCACTAGAGAAAGTTAACTAAAGGCACACTGCTGGTAGAGATGCCAGATGAACTTCGATTTTCCCCGTTACAGTAAAGATCAGGTAACGTCCTCAAGGTGCACCATGAACACCGTTCAATGAGAACGAGGACTGAGCGTTACGAAGATCGTGACAATAAATACAAGCCCGTAGTGATACTTTTTTTATTGTCAAAACGCAGACTTGACCTACATCTAGATATAACTAAGGCCTTCGTTCTGGTCGAGCACTGTTAACCTGTACAGGCTTCCATCGTACAACCATGCCGAAAAGTTGTGCAACTGCGTCATAATAAATTCGTTGTAGACAAATATCGTTCAGACTCGAAGATTGTTAAAGCTACTGAACCCAAAGGTTCTGTGTATATTCTGAATGATGGCATGATGTGGCAAATGAGAAACATCATTGCTTTTCAAACAACGAGAGACGTAGGACCTCTACCTCGGACTCTAGCTAGCTGTTTGCAACAAGTGTCTGAAGTCGCAAACAGTCTGAAGCAGACCTTGGAATATAAATTCAAAACTTTTGCTTTATCATAATATATGCACATACACTAAATGATAATGAGTTTAACACATATGTATTTTTATGCATCGGCTTTGGGGCGCTCAACATTTTACATCTGGGTTTGGCTAACTGAGACACAAAATACGGCAGAAAAATATCTTACTCAGATTCGAGAAACTTAAAACCAACTATTACATGGGGTATAAAACATCCTGGTAAAGTTAGTTCCATCGACAAACATCCCAACAAATGAATTTTTTTATGAAGATGTCACCACGTAGACCAATTGAGAAATGTGGCGTCCTCAATGCAATTGAATTTAATATGCATACAAATTCCAAGAAGAACATCTGTGTTTACTTCTTTGTACATTCAATTGTGGTTTAAGTCAACTTATTTCACATTCGGTGGTAAAAATAGAATACAATTGACAATATTGTAATTTAGTATAATTTATTATTGCAGTATTATTTACATTAAACCAAAGAAGCACTTTAAAAAGAGCACTGTACAGTTTTCTAATGAACACTCTTACAACAAACAACAAACAAATATGGGGCCGACTCGGAAGCTTGTCGAATTCAATTGCCTCGAATCGAGGGAAAAAGTCGGCACATTTGCCGCTAAAAACCGACTCCTGACTGCGTCGACCAATGTTAACAGTGCCGCCATTGACATTGACAATTGACAGGAACTTGACATTACAAGTGAGGTGCAGTAAAGGAAATCACATGGCGAACAAATAAAAAATGGCGTCGAAGAAGCTAGGTGTCCGAGCACGGCGATGTTCATGTTTCATAGAGCACATGTAGTACTTCTAAAGTCTCTAGGCAAGGCCACCACAGCACGAGCTTTAATTCATTCGTGAATCACTGAAGCTCCTGTCGGCCAGGCCCTTCCAGTTGAACATGATTTAAGGTGACTCCGAACGAACTAATCTCAAACTTATTATGACCAAAGATGTATATGACATGGGATGCTTTCTTCTACGACGTCCCAAAAACGTTAATCACCGGGTTCAACAAAAACAGCGAAAACGATCTCTTCGTCAAAGCGAGCTACTCATTCACGACTCCTCTTTCGTAGGTGCTCATCTCCATAAGCAACTATGATCACATTTAATCGCGTGGCCTGTCTGCCCATTCCCAACCGTTCCACTTCCAACCTTGTCGCTACATGAGCGAAAAATTACGAAACCATTTTCTTAAACCTCCAGAGTGTATAACTACGCGTACTACGCAGAGGTCAAGCTGTATCACTGTTTCCACTAGACCGATTTTATTCAAACTTATGGCACTATTCAAGTGTAACTAAACTTTTGAACTTTGAAAGTCATATTAAAATCATTGAGTAAGTTTTGCGTCATTGAGGAACAAACACACAAAACACAAACAAAGATTACAAATATAATTGTTAGACGTCAATAACACCTACATATGTATGTAATATATGTATGAAATATTTCATCCACACATACAGACGTATATCTATGAGAGGCGGTCAAAAGATCGCGGAATAATGGGGATGGCGGGGGTAAGGTCACTATTTTTTATGTGCGCTAGTTACGGATCTTATTAATCCTATAAATACCAAATTTTATACAAATTAGGGAATTTGTTGTACCACCATAAATTTTTAAGTTTTTGAACATTAGTATTTTATTTTTACACAATTCATGGTATCGCAAGGAAAACCCCTTAAACCATTTTGAAAGACATGACTACCGTGCACCAAAACTCTTGTCCAAGGAAAACAAGGTTTACAAATGGCACAACAATTTCAAGAAGTCGGAGATTCACTTAAAGCCGATCTCGGATCAGTCGTACCAGTCGAGGCAACAATTGTGGAAATTGTTAAAAATATTGAAAAACTCATATTGGAAAATACGCCTTAAAAAACAAATTTAAGAATTGGTTAAAGAATCAAATAAAACAATTATAAATACTCTGCCTGAACATCTTGGCCAGTCAAAAGTACGCACACCGGGAATTGCTTACACCAGTCGACAAGCGTGGGGCGTTTAGCCGAGGCTTGTTCAAGTCGTGGCGAAAACAAGGGTACAATTTTGAAACGTGTTACTGAACTTGGATTCATCATAATGAAACTGATTCTTAGCAAGACTCCACGCAGCATTTCAAAAAGGACAAAAAACCTTTAAGATTAAGCTAAAAACTAGTAACTGTAACAGAGGAAAAGCCGGAAACGTTGAAGAAAGGTGTGCTGCTTAAAGCCGTCCTTCTTATAGTCCAGATGAAACAATTCGGAAAAGTGTAAGGAGAAATATTTTGATAAGTAATTTTTATCTTGAATTCAATTTCATTTTTCATACTCATTCAGCGAAGTTTTAAAGCGCCCCTCGTATCCTCCATCTCTTAAAATTTCAGCGCATCGTCCAGTCAGTGTGCGCCGCACACTGACCGGCCGGCGGGAGGCAGCCCCGCTCTACCGGTCATCTCCCACTGCATTGATTCGGTCGCGCATTCTCATTTTTTACTTTTTAACTATTTTCAACGTCTGTCTATATTTACGCATTTGCAATAAGCAATAAATTGACATAGACTAAACTCAGACTTAGGTGTCCTAAGTTGTTCTAACTTAGTAGTTAGAAGTTATCATCTATCTACATAGGGAAACTGTCCAAAAAATAAGTGAAGGAGCGGAAGTACGACAGCGTTGTGGCAGAATTAAAGTATTCTTGTTCCTTCAGAATTATTACGACATAAGGATATTAAGTTGTAATGGACAAGCAAGGCTGCGATATGATAGCGCGATTGAGTGCGCGCAGTAAACGAAATAGCAGAGCCTTGGTTTACGAGTATGAACTTGCATGTGGTCCAGCGTCAAGGCTGTACGTTTAAACTACTACGTTTTAATCACTACTGTATCGCGTTGCTTGTCAAGACATGCCTGGTATCTATATGGAGACCGATCGTCGCTAACATAAAGACATGTAGCTATATATCGCTTCAGACAGCTTCAGTTACTGTCTACAAATGCCCTACGGGCCTACGGCATCGAGCTTAACGGCGTTCATAATACGCTATTGATCATACAAAAGATACGATACTCTCGTATATTTAAGCTTATAGTTAAGCTTTTTAGGAATTCGGCGACTAATTAATTACTTCAAGTGCTTCTTTACAAAATCGCTGAGAATCGCGAGTGACTTTAATATTATAACAATTAGCAATCGACCGATGTGTTCTGTAAACATCTACCTATATACACAGTCGGAACCTACGTCTGGCCTCATTCAAGAACCACGATACACAATATATTTCTAATACGAATCAGACAATATCGGTTTATCGATTTTATTAATAGCTTCTAACAAGGGATTCTATTTCCGCCAACTATGCCTAGCCTCTGGCTAAAATACTGCAAAACTGATAGGTCGATTTATATTTGAAATGATGCCTCTGATTGAATTCTCATTGAATTTTAGGGCGTCCTGCCCGGAATGTAAAGTGAGGAAGTAATTGCGTCTCCCTCGGGGGTGGCATCAGTGGAGTCGAACATGAATGCGAGGATTAATTAAGCTTAGTATTGTCCAGACAAACATCCGCTCCCTACAGGTAATATGCATACTATGCGTATCACCCCGCGTTCAAATTGTTTTACACGGCCTTCGCTACTGTTGAAACCTAAATGATTTAAATTTGTTAGCTAATGTGGATCGGTGTATTAAAATAAAATAATAATAATTGAACCAGATCTCTCCCACTGCTAGACACGGGAGACCCTTGAGATGAGCAGGGTGTAGGGTGATAGGTTTACAACGGGGCCGGTACCTCCCACCGGTGGGCGCTCCTCATACGGGGGCGGGGGCAGAAGCATTGCAGATTTTATTAATACCTATTACATTTTAATTAGATACGATGATTATATCTACATACGTTACAAATGTTTCATGTCATTGTTACACAATGTTGAATTTACACAAAACGGTATAGGCCATAGCTGGTCGAGTGTGAATTTATAACTAACCTGATTAGGTAAGGTCACTCTCTTACCCAGAGCATTTACCTAATTATTGTTTGAGATCTAAGTACACCATTACGATCCATAGGACAGTTTCGGAAATAATTAAATTTATGAAAGTCAAAGCAGAAAAAGTAAAAGTGTACTTTAAAGTTTAAATACTTCAATAACATTAACAAAAACAACGCAACGATAAACTTTCGACTGAAAAATCTATTAAACATTTTACGCAGGCTTTATTTGCAAAACAAATTTTGCAAGCGAATAATGAAAAGTTAAAATAAGTTCAAAACATCAATCCTCGCAAGATCATAAAGACGCAATAAAAATTTGTCCAATATTTTCGCGTAAACAATCTCGCAATAAGTCATGTAGGTACGCTGGGCTAAAAATAGATATTGATTGCTAGGATCTCCGCGACGCAATTCGTCAAATCCTTCGCTCGCTACAAGCCGCTTGAACAACTTCATGCGGGTCGCGCGATACCTGTATCAATTACGATCAGAAAACAAAGTTAATTCAAGTACTGTAAGTGCGCGGTGTGAGTGTACCTTCGCAGGCGATCGGGGGATATGAAGCTTTCTCGACTACGGTAATTTTGGGGAGGCAACAGGTAGAGTGCAACCTCCGAGCCCTACTGCCGGAGCGCGCCGGGCCCGAGCGCCGGGCGCCGGGCGCGCGCTGCACCGCTGCATCGACCGCCGCCCTACCGAGCCGCCCGCCCAGGCCGCCCGCCCAATCGCTCGCCGACCCCACCGCTTACAACTTCACTTCGATACCATTACATTTGATTTATTGATGTGGCTACGGACACATCACAGCTTTCATAAATAAACATTTTGTTCTCTCGATAAACAAGTTGTTACAAACTAGAAGTGAAGGACAAACGTGAATAAAAGTGGTAATCGTTTCAATAGTGTCTTCGCATGGAACAGCAGGTTTGATTAACTTAATGATCAAATTTAGAACACTGATAAAGTGCGTACAATACAAGACTCGGTATCGTGTATTATACATGCTCTATAAGTGTTCACTTTATGTAAATAAATATTTAATTGTCAATAGTTTTCAATATAAATTATGTTCAGTGATTAGCTCCAACTGAAACTATTTAAGAAACTTTTTTATTTTCGTTGCTTTTTGGTCAATTTATTTATTAGCCGTAAAGTTTGCAATAATATCAAAAAACTACATACATTTCTAAGGACTTGTAACATAAGTATCTTCGATAAATTAATATCACGTGTTCCATATGTTGGATATTTTTACCGTTTCTTGTCATAACTAATTTAATAATAATTTCGGTACGCGTACTAAAAAGGAACTCAAGCTGTCTGAAATGATTTATATTACTGTTTTTATTATTATAGGTCTTTATTTTCATTTTCATTTTTAAAAGTCCTCACTGGTGAAATGATTTCCCAACTTCTATCAGACACTAGAATACAATACTACATTTATCTTGGTAAATGCAATACTAAAATATTATTAGATATTAAGATGCAATACGATGAATATTTTTATTTATTTACCGGGGACATTAGACACTCGTTTATATAGGAACATGGCATTAACGAAATGGTCAACATTACTTTATATTTAAAAGTGGTAGAAAATTACCTGATATTCAAATTGTGGCTCTTATCTGTATAATTGAAAAACATGGGTGGAGGAGGAGTGAAGGTCAAGAAAATATAGTTGTCGTTGGTCCTTAATGTAAATATATGTTCCCTTTTCAGGCAGTAACTATGCAGTCACGTCCATCAGGAGCCAGCCGACCGGAGCGCCGCGGGCCACCGTGGGCAACGAGCTACCCGCCTCTAAGCGGCCCTCCGTCGAACCAGTTTACTGCGTCACAACTGGGACTAGCGCGAGCAAACTATGCGCAAGGAATACACCGTCCGCCAGATGCTTTCCGTCCCGTTCGTGCGGCTTACCCGCCACCCGCTCATCAGGCTACCAACGCACCACCGGCGAGGTTCCAGCACTTTTCGGAAATAAGGAGCGCACATACTCTGCAACCACCGCTCGCTCACCAGGCGTCTCTAATACAATCCCCCCCACAGCTCGCAGGAAACTACGCCGCAGAGAAATCGATGCCACCACCGGCTCATCAGCCTCCGGCACAACCGAATCGTCTAGTTTACCCGAACCAATATTCTCAGATGCAAGCCCTTCGCCGACCGTTCGATCGGGGGATGGCTAAGGTCCAAACTTTTCCGAACCCAAAATCCGAGATAAGCGCCGTACGCGCTCAACCTAAAGTTAACCAGATCCCTACAGCACATGCCACACGAGGGATCAACATGGAGAACGCGGCGAAGGCTCGAGCAAATTACCCAACCATTCCACAATGGCCCCCTGCAGCTCAAACGGTTCGCCGGCCCGATGGCAACGTTCTGGGCGGTACGCAGGTTGTATATCAACCTGAGACACAAACGCTCGGAGCGGCGCAGATCCTGTATGAACCGTCGACGGACACGTACGCTACGGCACAAATAGTTTACCAACCGCGGACGAACACGCTCGCTGCGTCGCATCTAGTCTACCAACCACACACGGAAAAGATCGCCACCGCCGAGGCTGTCTACCTGCCACAGGCTGATAATAATATTATGATGTCTACGAGGCAAACTAGTTATGAACCCGAGGCCAATGAGATCACAGCTACTGAGGCCGTTTACCAACCTCAAGCGAATTTACTGAGTTCGAAACGAGTGCGCATACACACTAAGACGAACGAAGTAATGGCCACACAAGCCGTTTATCGTCCTCAGATGAATATACAAACCGAGAGACAAACCCACTTTCAGCCGCAGGCGAGCGAGGCGAGAGCTACGACGAACGTTCAATGGCCCTACGCTGATTACTCGGCGGGAAGACAAACTAACCCGTGGTACCAGGGGAACGACGTCAACACTTCTGAAGCCAACGTCCAACAGATGAATTATCAGCAGCAGATAAATCAGATGCGCGCTATGGAAGCCGCTTATCAGGCCCGGGCTCAGGCGGGACAACATTTTTTTCCCTATGCATCGAGTGACAGCGCAAGAAGTGGGCGACAACCACAAACAGCCAAGCCTAGCACACGCCGGAAAGTGGGACGACCTCGCAAGACGGATCGTCCGCAGCGAAAAGAGACGAATCCCAGGTCCGTCTACGGAACCCAGACGAATAATACAACACCATTACTTCATCAGATGCTCTGCCTAGAACAGAACCAGGAAGAATTAAAAAGCTCTGCGGGTATACCCACGCCGAATGTAAATCTATTACAAAAATACAATGAAGAAGAGACAGAAATACCGAGAAAAACGCTCCGTGCGACCAGAAAGAGGAAATACAGTACAACACATCCTGTTATGCAGACAACAGAATCACAGACAGAGGAACCTGTAGCTTTAACGGCATCGGAGTGGCTGTCGCGACTTGACTCGCTTGCTTCGAGGAGGTCAGCGGGCCTGCAACGAGATAAATCCATGTCGCAACCGGACTTGCATGCTTCATCAAATATGATGTATCCGCCCACATACTTTACAGCACAGTCACCAGCCCCATTGTTCCCCGAGTCTTACGACATAAACATGGCATCATATCAGCCGCTAGTTGCACAAAATACACAAATACCATCAGAACCTCCACAAACAACTGCTGAGCAGACAGAAAAGCAGCTAGAAGAGACCCAGTCCTCAAACCCAATGAGCTGGTACCAACTGTGGTACTGGGTATCGAGTTGTGAGGTAAAGATGATTTCTTGCTTTACATAATCCTCATACAAATCAAATAAGCATGCTGGTAAAAGTGGCCAGTGCAGAATACATATTATTTAATTCTGTTGATCAACTATATAACACATACAAAAAAAATACTACATCACCATTACTTCAGATGTCACTAGGCGATGAGAACATTCAATTAAAGGTTTTATTATTAAAAGTATACTCACTCCACTTCTCCTGGCGGCTGGCTTGTTAAGTGGTTTAGGGGTGTCTGCAGTTGCACCCCACAGTCGTGCCTCTGAGCTCAGCCCCTCCGGCCTGGAGTCCAAGCCCTGGCGCAGTCATACACATCATACAAATGTTTAGAACACTCTTCCCATTATTTACCCATGAACATTTTTTTCTTTCAATTAAATTGTTTAAACAAAAAATGAAAATTTGAATAATTGTGTTCCACTTAAAATAATATGGAAGTTTTTTTTAGAGACACCAGAACAAATTTATAAAAAATTGTTTCATTTTATCAAGCTGTAGCTCATACAATTTTTAAAAAAATTAGTATATTTTAAAATAAATATTCTCAGCTGACATACATACTAAATTACACCACTGTTAAGAGCAGTTTTTGGGCAAGTACAGTTTTGCAGTGATATGATGTTGACATTAAATAGTATGCAGATGATCCCAAACAATCAAAACTAATCAAAGTTAATTATTACAAGACAACATGAAACTAAACAAAATTTCTTGTTATTTTCACACACAAATAATCATTAAAATAGCATGACTCAGGTAAAGCAAACTATGTCTAAAAATTAAAATAAATGGATATTAAATTATAATAATGAAATGAAACTTATCCTCCAATTCATTTTATAACAATTTATTGATATTAAAATCTGAATTCATTAACTTTACACTACATAAATAAACTTAAACATAATTTTTACACTAAACATTTACATAAGCAGACCAATTCTAGATAAAAAAAAGATTGGAAGCTGGTGGAATAAAAAATTGTACTTGTAAAAATATCAATAATTGAGATCTATTTTCCTAATTCTATATTCTAATAATGTAATCTATGACATATTACAATGAAATAATTTACATTGCTCTATTGTCTGCTTTTTACATATGTGCACAAAATATAGCTATCATCTTACTTGCAGTGACCTGATATATAATATATTAATATTTACAAAATTGTGTAGCAATGGTAATGATAGCTGCCAGTGTGATTTTGGCAGTGCAGTGTTACCTGCGAGTGTGCACTCTCATTAGTATTAGTGTCACCATGCTCTGCAAACCAGTCTACCTCTCGTTCCTTACTCTCCTGCTTGGCCTCCACAGGAGCTGGTTCTATGTGTAGCTGAAAACAAGAATAGAATCAAAATTTAGCTAGTTCAATATCATTTCTTTCTTCAGTACAAAACAATAACCTACTGAAATGATTATTTGTAATAAACTATATTACCAACCTTGGTGCCATATGTCTTCATAGCTTGCTCTGACAAAGCACTCAGTTTGTCTTTATACAATTGTGCCACTCTAGAACTATATTTCTGTCTCGCATCATCAGTCACTAAACCATGTGTCCTGAAAAACTGAGTCTGAAACAACATCATAAAAATTATGCTCATTAGTAATTATTACAGAATACAAGACATAGACAAAGAATAATCATATTACCTTTTATCCTATTTAATTAATTCAGCATAATATACTTTTGTAGTCGTACTTATTACATGACTGCTTGCACCTTGCATGTTTTATCTTTAAGCTAAAGGCTGACCACAATCGTGCAGAGTACAGGATAAGTCGTTCATGAGCATGAGCACTGTGTACATATGTTAAAATAGTGGAATCATTACGTACTGCATTAACGTTCCCGCCAAGCTGCATGTTCCTCAGTTGCTTCCATGTCCAATTAGTGTCGAGCTGGGTGGAGCGCACGAATGTAAGGTGCACACCCAGACTACGGTGCACCGCTGAGCAGTCTAGGCAGATGAACACACCGTACGTCACCGACGACCACGTAGGGTTCTTGGCGTTGCAGTCGAAACATACCTGTGCATATACAAACAATCAAATAATCACTGAATTTCTTTGCATTGTTAGCTAACTTATCGAATTATACCCACCTTATTCGCTGAAATCGAACGCAACCTTTGAAATACAGCTTCAATATCGCTTTTACTCGGCCCCGCGTCAGCCATTTTTGGGATTTTTGACGTGTCCGTGTCGGTCGGCTGTTGTCAGCGTTGTCACGGTAATGTCAATTGTGACATATTTACTTTTTTTGTTAAACATAGATGCAAAGAATATAACTAGAAAACTATAATACGTATTTGGCACGAATATTTTGAAAACTTTTTGGAGGTCACTAATAAATAATGATAACTTAGGACATGCTAATTGGACATTGGTGCATCGATGCTATAAATACTTAGCAATAGCTAAAAAATTACATAAGCATATACATACTGGTAATAATGTACTTTAATGTTAAATCTATATTATTCACATAAAACTCTACTTTGTCTATAGAGCGCTGGCTGGATGTCGAATGTGGGGAAGTGAGAACGCACGTTATATTAAAATATCTAGGAAAATTTATGAAATTGTGCTGTGTAGTGATATAAAACTTTAAAAGTGAACATTGTATTTAAGTGTAAAGATTGGTCCGGCCATATATCAGTGCGGTTATTAGATATATTTTGGTTACAATGTCGTGACAAGCCTCGAAGACGCTTTCGAGTACTCGACTAGCAGCATCTCGCAATAAGTGATCAATTAGTTATGTTGACGTACGCGAGCATCGAGGCTAGCAAGTGAAAGTTTTGGAAGTGACTTTTACGTAGTGAAAATGCTGAACGCGCGTTTAAAGTAGAAAAATACAATGGAAAACAATAATTTCCAAGGCAGTGGTGACTGCGGGGAGGAAATAGAGCGCGCATTGATGGATCTGGGTCCGCTGCTGGGAGTTACCATCAAGGAGGAGACGCCTGACGATCTGCCCGAGCCGGGCACCGCTTCCACCTCGCGAACCAGCAATGTATGATTTTTAACGCATTATACTATTTGTTGCTGTTTTTACTACAATAATACATTTTCACAAAAAGTGTCATACTTTTAATGTTTTGCTGTGCTGTTTTAGTGGTAAAAGTTTTTATAAGGAATTTGAATCAATGAACACAAAATCAAATATTTATACAATAGAACTCACTGCAAAGAAACGAAATTAATGAAATTAAGAATTAATATTTTAAATAATAATATTCAGTGAATCATTAATCATTGTGTTGACAACCATACTTTAATTTAGTCTATGAATTGAAAAAAATACAAATACCCAATTGTTCCATACTAATGAAGATTGATTATTTATTGAAATTAAAATATTAATTATGACAAACACTTAATGAAAATGTCAAGTAATAGTGTTTATTGGCTATGTTTACTCTTTCACACTTTTGTATGGTTGGTTGAGAGACAAACTTATCTATTGCAATTGCCAATATGTGCAGTATGGCAGGATGATGAGCATACAAGACAGCTACTCATATATTTCAAGAATTCCTAAGGATCATATTTCAATCCTAATCTCCTTTTTATCACTGTAGTTATTGTAATAGCGTATTGCTTTTGTCACAGCATATATTAAATTTTTTGAAATCTTTTTATAGGAAGGGCTTCAATTGTTTTTTTGTATGCATTATATTTTACTGTTTTATTAGATTACTTTTTGTGAAATCTGTTTTATTCAAGAAATTTACAGCAATTTTTTTTTTATGTTGATAGAATAGTAAATGAGCATGCAATCCACCTGATGTTAAGTGTTTTCTGCAGCCCATGAGCATCCACATCAAATCTCAACTAGGATGGAAGTCCTGTCTGAGGTGTTACTCATGAGGACTACGTTGGAATACCTCTTGTCTGGTGTCTGCCTAACCACACACTTCAAACTGAAACACAGCAGTTCTCACCCAAGGCGAGCCTTCTACAAAAGACTTTACCACCATCAAAATTAACTGATTTTCCTTGTATAAAGTTTTATACTGAATTATTTCTGGACATCAAAGAATGTATTTTTAAATATCTGATATATTTTTTTTACATTTGTGTATTTCCTTGCCTGTCACCTATTAAATACTGAATTATAGTGAAACTTTCATAGTTTAGGCATATATGGATTTAAATATATACACTCACCGGCCCGGAAACTTGGTCAAGTATAAAATTTGTGATAACTTCCGTT